>JAPYZO010013905.1:0-12984 GCA_030522905.1 Torymus flavipes
AAAAACACACGCACACACACACACACACACTCACACACACACACACACGCACGCACGCACACAGTGTTAGGAATAATAATTAGAATCAGTGTCTTTATACACTAGTCATCTCTAAGCGCGCTGCCGTAATTTTGCTAAAACTTTGCGCGTAGTTTTGTCTTTAATCTAGCAATGCATTACTCCCACCAACCATAACAAATTCATAATTTTTTTAAGATAGAATATGTCAAACATGTCTTAAAAAATGCTGGTAGGTGTGGGTGTTGTATTGTTTATTAAAAATTTATCTTTTGATCAGTAAAAGTTATATGCAGCATCCACGAAAAAGTTTTACTCATAAATAAATTAATTTGTATATGGTGATTAGTTTAAGATGTTTTAAAAATAATGTTTTTTGTGAGTTTGAATCAAGGCTGATGCTGTTTGTACGACAGAAATAGAGTACATTAATCCAGAGTATAAGTTCCAAAACACTTGGCTGTGATGTTTGTTTTCTTTTGATATCTGACTAGAGAAATCATAGAAATCATATCCCATTATATATGTATATAGTTTGTGTACATATATCTGTCGTACAAATAGCAGAGGCGTTGAATCAATTTTATCAGAAATTGAAAAATGGAAAGCAGTCACGCAATTCAGATGTAAAAACGTGTTGTTTTGCATACATTTATTTCTAACAATTATGACTAATTACAGATTGGCAAAAAATCCAATTCAATTTAAAGTTTTTTACTACCTGAAAATGCAAAATATTTTTAGGATTTTGCATAAAATATGAAAAAAATGATGAAAAAAAAAATATCAAAAAAATAATAGGGTGCCGATTATAGGCTCCGGTGTCTGAATGGATTAATAAAAAAATTTACCCTGAAGCTCAAATGAACACCGATCTATTATATATTTCAATTATATAATTTTTATATTTGCATATCAGAAATTTGAGTTGGTTTTTCAAAGTGGTTCTCTTTGAAAAGTCAATATATTTAATTTCGTAATTTTTAAGTTTCGTAGTTAGGTACATATCATAGTATAAGTTTTCTGAAATTTTGCTTATACGTTTTATCGATTGATTCCAATAAAATTTTTAAAATGTTGTAGCTTTAAGATGGTTTTATACCTAATGGCTCCAGAGGCCAAAATTATCTGAAAAAATGAATTAAAATTTACTTACTATATAATAAAGGATATATATCACTTATATAACGTATTTCTAATACCTAATACCAAAAGATAAGTCTCTGAATCCACTTTAAGCAGAATTATGTCATTTTAGAAAAATCAACTGGTAAACGCAAGTTTTCTTGGCAATCACTCGATGGTTTTTGAGGAGAGAAGTCGCAAATTACTTGGAAAACATATGCCTATAGCATGAAGCTCTAGAATTAAAAAGAACGTAACTAAGTATTTTTTAATTCAAAAAACTATTTTTTTGTCTTAATTTTATGAATTTTTATCGTTTTTTAAATTAAAATAATACTTGATATTTTTTAATTCCATAGCTTCATGCCATAGATACATGTTTTCCAAGTGATTGCCAAGAAAACTTGCTCACCAGTTGATTTTTCTAAAATGACATAATTCTGCATAAAGTGTATTAAAAAACCTATCTCTTGGGATTTTGTATTAGAAATAAGTTATATTATTGATAAGTATACTTTATTTTATAGTAATTATATTTTGATTTATTTTTTCAGGTAATTTTGGCCCCAGGAGCCATTAGGTATAAGACCGTCTTAAGAAGGCTCGGGAGTTTTGATTGACGTCAATTTGAAGAATTTTTTACAATAATTTTTACACATACTATGGTACAAGCAATGACATACCTTGAACGTAGAGATTTTATGATGCCGAAAAATTTTTTTTGACGACATTTAATTATTATCAAAACTAGTTACCGGCACGTACAAAAAAATTCAACAAAATATGACAATCGTTTTGAATTTTTATCCAATTTAAATTTCAAATCGGTCATTTTGTTCCTTGTTTAATTTCAGGGGTACCACAGGAAAAAAAACAGAAAATTATCTAAACCGTCAAAGTTACAATCAATTTTGTATGACAGACTTTCACCTACTTATAAACAATTGATTGTAATTTTACAGGTTTATAATTTTCTTGTACGTGCCGGTAACTAGTTTTAATAATAATTAAATATCGTCAAAAAATTTTTTTCGGCATCATAACATCTCTACCTTCAATGTAAATCATTGCTTGTATTATGGTATGTGTAAAAATCATTGTAAAAAATTCTTCAAATTGACATCAATCAAAACTCCCGAATCTCCTTAATATATAGAGTGCGAACCAGTTAAAAAATGCAATAATTCGTATTTAAAAAAAAACTGTATTTAACAAAAATACGTTACAGTTGATACATTATATGGATACCTTCTATATATGTAATACACAGACTTTGGCATTTTCTTCAATTTTTATTGAAAATTCATGTATTAAGCTTCCTAATACTTAATAAATTAAAGTGACTTTACCAGTTACTGCGTAAGCTTCGATTAGTTAATTAAAATGTTTTGTTCATATCAAATTTACATCGGATAAACTAGGGTAATGTATCGTAATAGAAGCAAAACATAATTTTTTGAATTGTACTTTGTTTACGAATAAAATATATTCGAGCGTTTAATGTTTTTGATAAAATTAACAATACGATAGGGATATAGGGGAGAACGGGGCAATGCCGCTCACTGGGTAATGCCGCTCACCTATTTTACAAAGAATACATAAACCTTTGAACAGTTATTTTAATTGAATATTAATCTCCAAATATTAAAATAAGATATCAAGCATATCTGTTACTTTTCCAAATTAACTGATATAAAAAATTAGCAAAAATGATCTTTGAATTTAAACATTATGCTTTTTTTGCGTAAGCAAAATTGGGATAATCCCGATTGCCCTTTTTCATCTCTGTAGTAAGTTTTTCATGCTTAACTTTGACACAATATCAACATATAATAACAAAAACAATAATAAATAATAGATATGACCATTTTGAGGTAAAAAAATATTTCAATACGATGATTTTATTTGAAAGGTAGGTTATAACCTCACTTTTACTTTCCTAGATCACTCGACACTTTGTTAAAGCATTTTAGAAGTTAAATTAAAAATATAATCATGTATTTCACTGGAAAATGATAGATAATAACAATGTGAATATTTTTAATGTTTAAATCATTTGATTGACTAAATTACTTATCTATAAAAAGCATATTTTTTGAAAAAGCTTTATTTCAATGTGAACATATTTGTAAATCTTGATGAACAGAAATGAAAGCTAACAATATAATTATTTGAAACCAAACAAAACCGTAACGAATTGAAAATATACGCGATTATGCAAAAGTGAGCGGCATTACCCCGGTCTCCCCTAAAAGATTGGTGTCGTACAATTAAATACTTAAATGGGACAAAAAGCTAAGTGTCATTTATATATTTTTATTTCTCAGAATAAATGTAAACTAAATCTACAAAAATACAGGTGAACAATGTAGAAGAACGAAAGGTTGAAAAAGCACCTGAAGCTTCTGTTTATCCTCAATTAGGTGAACATCCTCAGATTTTGGATTTCCATGATGCACGGGAACCCCATGAATTACATCACTGCCCTCGAAGTCGTAATCTTTGGATCTAGGTGGTGCCGGTATAAGAAGCTCCGGTCCAGCTTTTTGCATGCGTTGGTATACTCGGTATACGCTGCCATTCCCACGAAAGTCTTCTGGCAGGAAGAAAAACGCACCGAAGCATACGATGCCAAAAGTCAAGAAGACAAGGAGTATGAGGTACTTTTCACGTGGGCGAAATGAGCGCCGGGTGAACAGCTGGCCTGGCTGGACACCGCTCACAAAACGCTGATAGCTCGGCAGCAAAGTGCTGCCGGACGAGGATGACGTCTGTATCATCGCCCGCGTCCTCGTCGTCTCTTCGTTGCTTGCGTCTCGGAGCCGCTTGCAATCGCGACGACACTACGTTCCTTTCTAATCAGCACGTGTTTCGTAAAGCAGGATATTATACACAGTTATCCGCTCGTTTCTGTCACTCCCGTTTCTGCTTTTTTCAATTTGCTTGCAATTCTTAATGTTCGTGTAGCTGCATTTTCTCTCTACACACTATTATGAAAATACGCTCACCCTTATCACGCACGCACAAGTACACACGCGGTCGATGTAGGATGACAGCTCGCACGCGAGGCTGCGGATGACACGGGAAGGGTGACGGCAGCGGAGGTTTATGTACATTCACGTACACAAGAGGGAGCGTTTACTAAATAGCACATAACACAAAGCAAAAGAGTCTATGTTTGGTACAATAAATATAGAAAACTGTCGTCACAACGCAGAACAAGGTGATCGTTTTGCTCAGCTGTACCGTTGTAATGCGCTGGAGGTTAGAAAGGCGAGCGTAGTAAGAAAATATAAGTTCACCGGATCAAGGGAGAACAAAATATGCCAGAATTAAAAGAAAGATATTCACAAAAAGAGATGAAACACCTTCTCTAATGTTACACATAAAGCCATCACATGTACAATCTCGCGCAAGTATAATCGTTTCTAGCAGCAGCCTGTCTCTCCGCGTATTGTTTCACTCAGCTGCTGTCGCTATCTATCACATAACATTTACTCTATGGATCTTCTGCTTTGAGTGGATACACGAGCAGAGGGTCTTTAGGTACATGTGGAGACATCTCATATTTTGAAATGGAAAGTACGTGTATAAAATTCTGAACACCTCGTCGGTCGGTAACAGTCAGTCGCATTAGTAGTATACAGTAGTCATTTACTCTTTAATGGTAAAGAAGATTTCTTCCATAGTTACGACTTTCCACTCAGAAAACATGTATTGGTATATAAATAGTTAATGTACGTATAGTATACAATTAAATATAGTTCTCACCACATTCTCTAGTAAAATAAATTATGATGATATACGATGAATATATTAGTTATGGTTAAATACTATACATCATAGTAAATGCAATATATATGGTTAATCAAACTATATTTTATAATATGTTCAACTATAAAACATAATTTGATATTTACAATACAAAAATAGTATTATGTTATAGCTAGTTTAACAATATTATTAAATTTTGAGTTCAATAATACTCTTATCAAGTAAACAAAATTTATAGTAAAGTAGAATAAAAACTTTTGTTTTTATTTCAAACTTTTGTAATCGTTGTCATATCAAGTTATATTTTTATATCATTTTGGTTTCAAAGTCTGTATTAACTGGACGCTGTTTTATCATTTTTTAATATTGCACTAGAACTGCATCCGTTATGCAGTTTTCAAAATTGTTTTTAACGTTATTTTTAAACTGTTACCATTCCAGAGGTTTTTTTACATAATGCAAAACCATAGGAAAAAACGGAGATAAAGAGAAAGAGAGCGTGAGTGAGTAAGAGAGAGAGAGAGACTTAGAGAGACAGAGAGAGGGAGAGAGAGATAGAGAGAGGCGGAGAGGGAGAGAGAGAGAGAGAAAGCAATACAGGGAGGGAGAGAGAAAGAAATACAGAGAGGGAGAAAGAGGGAGAGAGAGAGAGAGAGAGAGAGAGAGAGAGAGAGAGAGAGAGAGAGAGAGAGAGAGAGAGAGATTCTTTTTCGATCTTCTGCAACGTGCATTACTACTTCTGTGGAAACACAACGGATCGTAATAAATGTTAATACGTAATAAATAATCAAAATGTGAATTATCTTCATTATTTGATAATGAATTCATTATAAAATATCAGTTCAACAAAATAAATATTTGATAGGCTTTTATTTGTTGCCTTATTTCCTTCTTGTTTTTTTCTTAGAAGCATTTACGTACAGTATTAATTAAGTAATACTGGAAGTGTAAACGGAAATAGATCATGTAACTTTGAATGAAGTGCCTCTATCTTTTGTTATGTCCATAAATTATTTTCAAGAGAAATCAAGGAAAATTTTCAAACTGAAAAAAGCAGATGAAATAATATGAAGTCATGATAATTTTAAAAAACATAATGGTTATTGGTGCTAGACTGGATAAATTTCAAACCAAAGCCTTTGCTTGTCGATAAAAAAAACCGTTGCCAATTCCTTGGGCCGTGGCTTCCTCAACCCTAATTTGCTGATTCCTTTAATTAATCATAAAATTAATTCTCATTCGAATGCGACCCATCCGAATCAGATACATAAAGCCGTTCTCGAGAAATTACGGTTTGAAAAAAAGGTTAAAAAAATTTTAACCTAAAATATCTCTGAAATTTATGGACCAATCATTTTGCCCAAACAACTCGGCCAATAGCTATCCAAAATCTACCTCTACAAGAAATTTTGAAACGATTAAGTTAATTTTACCTCCGTACTTAATCGTTGGGCATACAAAACTTATTTTTTTCATTTTTTCAATTTGTTTCTCAAAAAATAACCAACAAGTTTGGGAGTTATAATCTTTTTGTTAGCTAAAATTTTTTTTTTTTTAGAAAATATAGGTTTTTCAATTCGCTTTCGAATTCTACCCATCCGATTAAAATATCTGGATCCCATCATTAAAAAAAAGCAAAAATAGATTTTGAGAAAATCGAAAATTCGAAATAAAACAAAAACGCATCGGCCCAATCAAAAAACAGATTTTTACCCGCCATCCCACAAAAATAACAGAAGCTGAGATCCAGGCGTACGCACCCCCCCCCACACACACACACACACACACACACACACACACACACACACATAAGTACATCCATACAGACATTTTTCAAAAACTATGTATTTTGATTCTTAACTCCCCGAAAAATAATTGACATGTTTTTAGAACAACTCAAAAAATTACTATCACAAAGCTTCCTCTAGGAGAAATGTATGGATGTATGTGTGTGTGCGTGTGTGTGTGCGTGTGTGTGTACCCCTGGATCTCAGCTTCTTCTACACGGTCGATTTTAACCGGACAGGTCTCATGTTTTTCGTTTTTTTTTTTTTGTAATGGCGGGTCAAAAATCCGTTTTATTTTTTTTATTTTTGCTTTTTTTTTTTTTATGGGATCGAGATACATTAACCGGATGGGTAGCATTCGAAAAAGAATTAAAATACTTATATTTCCTAAAAAAAATATTCTGGCTATCACGGTTCTTTTATTATTAGCAAAAATGTGTTTTTTTTAAAAGATTATAACTCCCGAACTAAACGGTAAATTTTTTGAAGAAAAATCATTATAATGCAGAATATAAATAGCTATAATCTGTAGAAATTTGAATTCATTCTGTTCGTTAGTTTTTGAGAAAAAAATTGAAAAATGAAAAAAATAATTTTGTATGTCCAACGATTACGGGAGTAAAATTGACTTAATCGTTTCAAAATTTCTTGTAGAGGTAGATTTTGGATAGTTCTCGGTCGAGTTTTTTGAGCAAAATGATTTGTCCATAAATTTCAGAGATATGTGAGGTTAAAATTTTTTAACCTTTTTTTCAAATCGTAATTTCCCGAGAACGGATTTATGTATCTGATTCGGATGGGTCGCATTAGAAACAGAATTAATTATATGATTAATTAAAGGAATTAGCAAATTAAGGTTGAGGAAGCCACGGGCCAATGAATTGGCAGCGGTTTTTATTTGTACACATTAATCGACACAATTTTTGCATAAAACACTTCCAAAAAAATTAAAAAAAAAGGTATATAAATGTATATATCCGTAAATAACTGTCAATAAGTGTATTTAATAAAAATTTTTAATACAACTATTCAAAATGTAAGAAAAAACATATAAATGTAAATAAGTGTAAATTTTTGTTAAAAAAAAAAAAAAAAAAAAAAAAAATGTATGTAATTGCATATAAATGTAAAAATGATCCAATTATAACTTCTTTATACACTTATTTACATGTCTATACTTTTTTTTACATTTATATACATTTTTTACATTTATATACATTTTCCATTACCATCGGGGTAGTTGAGCACTAGTATTATTAATCAGAATCATTCGTTTTTTATTATTTATAAAAATGGAATTTCAATTAAATACATATCTTGCTTTCAAGATAGAAAAGAATGCGAAATTAGTGTCTATACAATGATCCTATGAAAGACTTATAGCACTACAAAGTTTTATTACAGTACAAATAATATTAAGAAAAAGTGTTCTCGCAGATTTTACTTGTGCACAATTTATTTCGGTAAGTTTGTGACTTTATTTGTGTACAATTTTATTAGGCACGAACGTTGCTCGGGAGAGCCTTATAATTTTACTAGAGTGAAAATTGTCTGACTTCAAAAACCAACAATTAATACAAGGAAAGTCTTTTTTAGTTAAAATGAGTGCGTTTTAAGCATTTTCTATGATGTACCCGTATGTACTCAAGTTTCTCAATCATCTCAATGAATTTTCGATCGATTCCATCAGAAAATTTCTCCTTTAATTATACTTAAGTGCTGGTTTTAAATTTAGATAGATGAAAAATTTTTTAAACGAGAGCACAAAGAAATATCTCAAAAAATCGATTTTTTTTGTTGGGAGTTTTGTTACTACAAGCAATATTTACCAAAACACAAAAAAGGTAAAAAATGGACAATTTTGGAAGAGGCAGCCATATTGCTTTTAAAGGGCTGCCATATTGCTGAGCAAAAAATATGATTGGCTGACGTAAAGTAGGGCCTCTGTGCGCGTAGCGCGCTTAGAATTCCTAGTAAATACAAAAGTTTTAGATAATAATAAAACAAAACTTTTTCCCGTTTAACATTATCATGTAAAATCAATTCCTGACGAGTTAAATTAAAAAAAACGATGTTTAGCGCCTGAACCTACATAAAATGGACGGTTTTCGCTTATTGTTCGAGGATTTGATTTTACACTAAAATATTAAATACAAAAGACACATAAATAACATTTAAACAAAACTTTTCCCCAATTAATATTTTCATGTACAATCAATCCTGATTATACCTAAACCTATAAATACGATTTTTTTTAACGCCTCAACACATTTTATATAGTTAATTTTCACTTATTATTTAACATGATTCAATTTGACAGAGTATTATTAAATGCAATAGCTTTAAAGAATATCGGAAAAATCAATATAACATTCGAAAGATCATATAATTATAAAGATATAATAATAAGATACAAAATTACAATGTTAAATGAGATAAACACATTGAAAGCATAATTAAAAAAACCAAAATATCTATTTTTTGTTACAAAATAGATAATATTATACAAACTAAAACATTGTTGATACTATATTATGTTCTTTTTACAAAAGTTATAGATAGTATTCAAACAAAACGTTTTCCCATTTAACATTTTCATATAAAATTAATTCCTGACGAGTTACACCTATAAAAACGCTTTTAAACGCCTAAATGTACATAAAATGGACGATTTCCGGCTAGAACTTAACAGGATTTAATTTCATACAAATATTTTAAATGTTTAATGCGTAAATACACTTGAAATAGGTAGACGATTTTCGCTTAGAGTTCAAGGATTCGGCTTTACACAAAAATATTAAATACAAAATTTATAGGTAACATTCAAACAACACTTTTTCCGATTTAACATTTTTATGTACAATCAATTACTGGTGATCGTAACACGATTATTGACACCTCAATACACTTAGGGTGGCTCATCACTGAATTGAAAAACGGGATACGGGGGAGAAATTTTGAGAGGTTGTGAATGATAAAAGAATGTTCCTGCCGAAATTTCAGATCCTGTTGCCAGGCAAATCGTTTAAAAAAAGTCACTTAAAAAATACCTTTTTTAACACGGCTCTTATGGGACTCCATTGAAATGTCACTGATGATGTTATGATATCTTTTCAGAAAAACAAGAGTGAGCGTTCAAAATATATTTTATTGCAAGAAGAGATCATAAGCATTTCATTGATACGCCCTTAAGTGGGTCTAGCCATGGAATTATTCAAAGATATGTAATCGAAAAGGTTTCGGAAAGCTGATTAGGCATGTGGTTACCGGATGTAAAATGGCTGCCATATATAAACGAACAGACGCTCAACATGAGCGCATACAATTTAAATGTGTCGAAAAACTGCATGAACAAGTGGGGGATATACGATTAGAAAAATCTTTTTTTAGCAAAGTTTTCAAAGTTCTTGTTAGAAATCGGTGACAGACACGTATCGTCTTTATCAATATCTGACAAATGGAAGTCGACAATATATGTAAAAAAATTTATGGTTCCACTATAACTGACAAGGAAGATTTATCAGATAGGGCAATTTTATCTGGTCATAATCAAGATATTTATAAATTGAATAATGAAGTAATGATGAAGATGTTCAATTAAATTATTCAATGGAATATTTAAATTCTTTTAAATTTCCGGGGCTACCATTTCATAAATTAGTATTAAAGCCCAGTGCCATTGTTATATGCTCATAAGGAACATTAGTATTAACGATGGATTGTGTAATGGTACAAGATTAAAAATTTTAGAATTGCACAAGTACAATATAAAAGCCATGATTGTACCTGGTTACAACAAAGGACAAATAGCTTACATACCTAAATTAACTTCAAATTCAGGAGAATCATCGTCTTTACCTTTTATATTATATCGGAAACAAGTTCCTATCGCCTTATAGCCTTCGCAATAACTATTAACAAGTCACAAGGCCAAAGCTTCAATAAACTTGGAATATATTTTAGCCGGCCTTTATTCTCTCATGACCAATTATATGTTGCTTTGTCAAGATGATGTGCAAACCCAGAAAATTTATTTATTGAAAATGATTCAAATTATACTGATGAAATCGAAAATATAGTATGGAAGGAAATTTTTGAATGGTGTAATGTTTTAATGATTTTTTCGAAGAATAAAATGAAGAGATTTAAGCTAAAAACGAGGACACCAATTGGCAAGTCGATTTAGCCATGGCCACCGACGTTAATCGCCTTTTTGTCAATCGTCGTCATATACACATCGTGGAGATACATACAACAATTCAATATCTGTGGAACGCTGAACAACTTAGGCACGGCTGTCGAAAATCAGTTTTCAGTTAATTGCCATCATGTAACTATACTATTACCACTATTCTTCTATATATAAATGAATAAGTTCAATCAGTGTCAGATATAATAAATTAAAAGAATCGAACAATTATTAAAATTTTGAATATTTTTAATTTCTTCTTTTTAGAACGCTGTGTTATACAATTTCAATATGAAAATAAGTATTCGAAATCCATTAATATAAAATACATCTAAAATTAATATCTGTTACAGATACCAAAATGTCGAAACGTCCAAAATCAGATAGTATTGATGAAACAGAAGGAAAAAAAAATTCAAAAATTTCATTTACGTACACACCATCTGATTTTTTGAAAAATAAAATTCATATTGAAGACAAGAATATGTAAATTATTTTATTCTATTCTTAAAAAATTAATAAATTTAATAAACTTTGAAAAAATATTTATTAAATTTATATATTTTAAAAGCATGGTTATTAGATATATTGAAGCCGCAGAAAATCCGCATATTATATTCCTTTGGCCAATACATGGCATCTATGAGAGAAGCTGTTGTGTACTCACCTAAAGTCGCCCTGCTTCCCCACATGGTATACGTACCTTTATGCATCTTTCATCTGTTGATCGCCATAAGGAACGACGACTGTCGTTTGGTTTTCATAGCGTTGAGTATTTTCACCATAGTCGCATCGCTAAAAAGTTCACTCAATCGAAATCGCGATTTTCCATGCAAAAAACGCAAAATATTGAACCAAAAAGTGCAACATTGATAATCGAAATCACCAATTTGCGTGAAGAGTATTGCAAGGCGAGATGGCAGACGGATTTGGCAAAGAAAAGGATCAGAGTCAGGATGATGACTCGAGGAGGAATGGCGGCCATAACGGTTCTTCGGGGGACGGAGAAGAGTCGAATTGTGGCGATCGAGAGCCACGTCCTAAAAGGCGACGCATTGACCCATAAATCAGGGAATTGAACGCGAAAGTAGAATTCTTGACTGATCTAATTATGAGAAATTATCAGAATCATGAGGAACCTCCTGATAGCCCTGACAACAACATCAGTAACAGTAAGGTGCTAGGCGAACCCGGCCAAGAGTTCCTTACTATGCATTTGCAAATAGAGAAATAATGAGCCCCGAAATTTTTTCGAGATGTTCTCACTGAATTTTGGTCCAGGTTCCCCAATATTCAAAAACTGTGAGCAAATGTTACAGGTTGTATGCGGAAAAAGAGCCGAGTGTATTGAAACACGACGTGAACGACTACTAGCAGAAGCGCCAAATAAAAACGTACAAGGAGCCCTGAGAAGGATTCCACCTAGTTCAGAATATTTATTTGGAAAGGAAAATTTAGTTTCCCTGATCTAGTCATTAGGAGAAGCTCAATCATGACTAAGAATCCCATCTTATACAAACCCCAGGAAATCATTTAGAAAAAGAGAGTATATAACCAAAACAAACTAGGTAGTCGTCAACAAATGAATAATCAGGTAAGAACTTCACATCAATCAGACAGCAGACCAGACATAAAACCAAACAACAATTTTAAACCCAGGAGTGAGAAAAGGGAATCTTTCAAGGACAAGGCTCAGGATTCCTTTCGTAAAAGATCAGATAAAGGACTATATCGTCGGCTGGATGCAAGATCGCCCTATCTCAGCGCCCGGTTCAAGAACGTCCTATCTCGGCGTCCGGTTGAAGAAAGCCCGATCTCGGTGCCCGGTTCAAGAACGCCCTATCTCGGCGCCCGGTTCAAGAACGCCCTATCTCAAACGCGATTTTTGTTTCTTAAATTTTTTAG
This sequence comes from Torymus flavipes, assembly GCA_030522905.1. NCBI lineage: Eukaryota > Metazoa > Arthropoda > Insecta > Hymenoptera > Torymidae > Torymus > Torymus flavipes. The sequence goes on from JAPYZO010013905.1 coordinate 12,799, forward strand.
TGGTAGCACTGCGCATTTTTGAAATACGGCTTTCATAGACATTATACGTGTGTCTAAAATTCTGAAAAAAATCAGGATTGCTTATATAACATATTGCCTTTGCTTTGTAATAAAAATTTATATCTTTAAATGAATCAGACTGAACATTATAGTTGACCTAATTATTTTTTACAGCTATGTCTATAG
>JAPYZO010013906.1:0-11710 GCA_030522905.1 Torymus flavipes
TAACGTTTATTTTGGCTTCACAACATCCGGTCATGACTTTTTTATATAGGGATATCTACTGTATCACACATTCCATAATGTAATAATTTGATGAACCAATTTATTGCAATTTTATTTTTATTTTTATTTTGTAGTTTAGTTGCATTGATCATGTATGAACAATCATGATCATCGTTTAATTGCTTATAGCTTGCAATTTTCATAGCTATTAATCACTACATTACTTTTTATTTCTTTACTAAACTTTCTAATTATATTTTATTTATATTGACGATACTGCGATTTTCGTGTACAGCTTGATATATCTTACGCATTTTGTTTTCAAGTCTATTGCGTTTAAGAGCTCACTGTCATATTGAAGTATAACTATTTTATTCAGTTCAATTTTATATTTTTTTAAATTTACAAGTTTAATCTCCAATCTCTTGCATATAAACGCACAAAGAGCGTTATAAATCTATAAATTCTCATACATATTCCCCCAATCATTTAACTCTATTGACGCAATACTCGAGCGGGCTGTCTGAAAGGAAAAAAAAAGAGAGCGAACGCTTAGCAAAAAAGGAGAGCTCTCGGACTAGAAATATATTCATTGAAACGTTCAAATAACGCTTCTGTTTGCAATCTCAAATCAAACGAACCTTTCCCGGAGCGTAAAGCTCGATCACGGCTCTAAATCCACGGCGAGCGAGCGCGGGGGCAAAAAAAGCCGTCGAACGAACCGAAACGAAATGGGTTAAAACACCATCGGCGATGGCGTGCGCGAGCTCGCGCACTTGTGCGCTACGTCATTGTTAAATGACTCCGCCTACTCTCTACCTCCGTCTTCCCCTCTTTTTCTATCTTTCTCTCTCGTTGGATCGTAAATGTGTGCGCTGTTTTCTCAGCCAGCGAGAGAGAACTCTCGCGCAGTGGTAAACGATGAAACGTGCTTTCTCTCTCCCGCTCACAAGTAGGTGATTTTGGTGGTTCTTTATGCGCAGCGCCGTATGTCTATTCCTCGGCGGTGGAAAGCAAGAAAGGAAGAAATAGAGAGGGAGAGAGTGAGAGGAAAGGAAAGAGAGAAACAAAGAGGGAGAGAAAGGAGCGCGGGAAAATAAGAACGTGACGTGCTAGCCAAAACCTGCGAGCCTGCAGGTTTGCGCGGTGGCGTTCGATGGCACAGACGGAAACATGGCGCGTGCGAGAGAGAAAGAGAGACACCTTGGAGCCCGGCCAGCCGCTGGCCCCAGCCGAGTCTCATTTTCGCCGCCGCCGATTGCGCTTTGTTCTTGCAACTGCATTTTTATGCGCGTCTGCAGGTCTCTGCGCTTAACATAACAAAACGCACGCTGGCTTTGTCGGTGGTACACGGGTAGGTGAATTGCGGTAATGTGCCGAGTTAACAGATTTCTTCGGGCTCGTAGAATGGGGAGAGGGATTTCGTAATTAATTATCCCGGTATATAACGATATAGAATATTTACATGGCCAGTTATTTAGTGGAATTTTTAAAGCCGCTATTTAACGAAACAACGTTTATTCGCTTAATTTTACGCTTCATGTATAGCTATGTTTAAATAAGGGAGCCAGGATTAAATCCGAGAATTACGTTATACTTAATATTTTGATGAATATTTAATCGCAATGTAATAATTAAAGAAGATGTTCCACGTTTGCTGTCAATATCGGCAAACATCTTTTCAATCGATAGGTATTACAAAATTTATCGAGATTTAAATGCACTGCCCCATTATTTTTCAATATGTAATATCGAAGCATGAGGTGGCGGATCCCAAGCTTTCGGTTAAATCTCCATTCAACTAACCCAAGCTGACTTTCGTACCTCACATATACCGAACAAAGTATTATTCCGGGAGTTTACTCCGACCAAGTTTTTATCCGGACGAAAAAAGGAAAATAATAGACAGTTTCAGCAAGTACTCTCAGAAGCCTTTCGTTTACCGGCCGTATTGAATATTACATCGCATCCCGAAACTTTCGGGATTGACTTAATGTTCATCAGGGATTTCCTATCGGTCAATTTTTCCGCTAAGCATTTCCCTCCCGTCGAACAAATTATAGCCGAACAAGTCAAAGTTTATGAAACGAGCTCGTTACGCACCCTGTTTGTAAACTTCTAATTAAAACCCACAACAACTTCACTTCGTCGATTACCCTATCGCTGTATATAAACACAGCAGCACGTTTCGCTATTTCACGCTTTCCACGTTTGTTAAAAATAAAAGACACTGCGATCACGTGCATATTACCCTCCTCGCCACACTCGTGTACTCAAATTAGGCGAAAAAACGCGTTACGTGTCTCGGCAGCAGCATAGTACAGAGAAAAAGCGACATGTCCGCCTACGCGCTTCTTTCAGCCTAATTCAATTCGTTACATACATATATCCGAACCGTACATACGTCTCTCTCACTCAAGTTCGGCCTCTCACTTCTCTGCGTCCCGAACCGCACATATATATATATATACACGGCAATAGAGCGCGCGGTACCCTCATCTCTTTACGTCCCTTTGTCTACGTGATTCTCCCTTCGCGAGAGGTGCAGGCGGTAACTCCCTCTCTCCCTCAACCCCGCACATACAATGGTATATACATAATACATATGTCGGCGTGCGTACACGTGTATGTGTGCGTCCGCATTAGTTGAAGGGCGGCCGGCCGGCCCATTCCGTCAGGTGCTTACCTCGGATCTCTCTCTCTCTGCCTCGCGTGCGCGCCTACTTTTCTCGCGGGCGCACGCTGAAACATAAACCTTTATACTTGGCATAAACCAAGGGCTGCGGATAATTGCTAGCCAGCTCTCTCTTGCCGTACACCAGCGTGGTGTCCTTGTCGTGCGGCATGCACTGTGTGTGTACGCGCGGAGAATTGAAATTCTATCCTCGAGGCGTCGAGGAACGCCGGTTCCGACTATATACACATGCATATACACTTGCCCCTCTCGTCCCTTTCTTACACGCGTACGTATACATTTATATACACGTGACTGCGGTATGTATACGTTTTATTTTAGGCGAATTCGACACGTATTTGCTCGGCTGAATTTTAACATCTCTTTCTCTCTCTTTCGGTACAGGGGGGTTAGAATCACTTGTAAGGATGGGAATTTCGTATAGCTGCTGTGTGGAACACGAAATTTCGATGCTACGTGAACCGCCAAATAAAGCGAAGGCGCGTACTGTTACGAGCGCTTCTCTCTCTCTCTCTCTCTCCCCCACCTCCGTCCTTTCTTTGAGGCTAATCTAGCCTTGACTGAGAGCGGCCGATTGTACGCGTAGCGGGAGACGAGTGAGAGTCCGTAATTGCGAATATCTGCTCGCTGGAATGGCCGGACTGTTTAACCAAAGTGCCTCAATTACAGCGAAAGTAATAGCGAAGTCGGTTTTGCGGGCTCTATACGCGTAGTACGCGTAGGCGGGAACATCCCTCCTTCGTCCGCCGCCGCCGCTTCTGCAAGTGATTTTTGCGCTATATACGGAGGAGAGGCGCGTTTTTGTTTAATCCTTGGAGTTGAGCCAGGTTAGTCCGGGGAGTCTTTGCTGGCTGGAATTAATTTTTGTCGCCGGAATAATAAAGCTCGGATAGGGTAATCTAATTCAGGAGTTATACAGCTGCAGATGTTAATTGAATTGTATTACGTTAGGTGCTAGTTATATGCTAAGATTCTTGACTAATTAAAGTTCTTTATTAGTTTTTCCTTATCCTTCTTCGGCATTGAGAATTACAGAGTAGCAAGCAAGTAGTTTTTAAAATATTTATTACCATGCTCGAAATTACAGGGGGGTTGTAATTGCTTATTTAGACGTTGTTTCTCTCAAAGTAGTTAACGTGAAAAAATAATAGCAACGTACAGGTGGGTAATCAACAGGCTCACTAAAAATTTAGTACTTTATTTCAATGGTTGTTTCATATTAAATGTACGTAATTTTGTATTACCTTTTAATATTACGGTAATATTTTTATAACGAGTGTATAAATAAAATTTCAAAATAGCAATCTATTTTGTAATGATATAATTTAATAACATAGTTTTTGACTTAAAGATTGTTTAATTTACTTATAGATTGCTTACAGATTGCTTGAAAAGTTATTTCTATTCGGAAAATTTTGGAAAATAACTAATTAATAATATGTATTTCGGACTTTAAGATACGGATCTTATTGTTTTACTCGTCTGTTTTATTTACATTGTAATATTTTTAACATTTAAAAGCATCATCATTAGTTTGACAAATATAAATCCTTTGTACGATTTTCAAAATATATTTTAGAATTGCTACTGTTATAACTTACAAGCAATGCTTAGTTCAATTTTGGCCACTAGGTGGTGTATTAAAACCCACCATCAAAATGAAATTTTTCGAAAGTAAATAAGGCAATGATCAGATGCGACGTTCGCTCAAATTTCATTTAACATTGAATATTAAGTACTTCTTCATTCTGACACCATGGCGTTATTGTTTCACATGGACGTGATTAGTTTCACATACTTCGTAGCCTTTTTATTAATTGCTTTTTGTTACGTATATATTAGATTGTTTTCGATTCAACAATTTGATGAGAACACATTTATTGCAGATTCGAGACATCATGATATATAATCAGATAGAATTTTGTAAAATTTATATACTATAAATCTTTTTGATTTCTACAAGTTAGTTTTCTAATACAATCCAATGGAAGAATTCATTATTGAAACTTTCTTATTTTAAATAAAGATAAATTTGGAAATCCACGTTATACTACTAACTATGATAAATTAAAATTATGGCTTGTACTACTAGACTCATGTCGAAGTTTCTTCTATACCAAAATTACAAAGAATAAGATAAAGCATCAATAATAACTTGAAAAAAACGATAACTTTTTGAAATTATGCCAAACCTTTTCATTCGAAATATCAAAATATTCATCAAAATGAAAACTAAAAGTTGAAAACATCTTTAATTTATATGTAGATCATAAAAATTATTTAAATTCGTTTTTAAATTCGACCGAAATGGTTCCCAAATTTTTTCCATTAACAAAATTTTCTCATTTTCAATACCCCCGTATTTCTTGCTATGAGTACTAATTCGCAATCATCTACGATCTAATAAATATATAAAATGAAGGCACCATTAATATTTGGAATTAAACTGTATTTATTAACCCATCCGCACGAAAAGATCGTTTGAAAAACGGAAGTTGAATTCCGAATTATCATGGGTAGCTTTGAAATTGAGCTCCCGTATTTCTTGCAACGACTATACTAATTAGCATTAAACTATACAATCTAATAAATATTAAAACGTGGAATTCATAGCGGTATTCAAAGGTATAAAAGTGAAAAAAAAACACACATCTACACACGCACGCACGCACATTTTTAACCTTTCGTTTTGAGAGCTAGAGCTTCCTCCGTACCGTAAAACTGAAAAACCCGTAAAATTTTCCGTCCTGCGCGCTCCCGTGACTTACTGCCAAAGGTGTAAAATAAAATACATTTTTATGAAGTGAGCGCTATATATATATACACACACCTACGCGCGTGAGCCCGAAAAAAAGAGAGGAAGCGAGAGAGCGACGCGGTCAAAGCTTTGTAACTGAATAGTGTTTCGCGTATATATATCTAAGGAAAAGTTTTCATTGCGCCGGTAGTCGCGGGGGCGCGCAGCGTTAAAAGTCGTTAAAAACCAGAAGTAAAATACGACTCAAAGTCTCGCGCGCTCTCTTTTCTCCCCTTTCTTCCTTTCTCGCCGCGTGGTCAAAGCGCGACGCGGAAATTGGTCAGATTTTCCATTTCCCCGCGCTTTTGTATAAACGCGAGCTGTTAAAGCGGGTGCAGCGCGGGCGAGAAACTTGGCACCCCTAAAAGTCAATGTATCCGCGCGCCGCGACGAGACATTAAAACAATTATTGCGAGGTCCTATATATATATATNNNNTGCGCGGGCGACGGGCAAGTTTATAAGGCGCGCGCGCGTCGCGCTAGCGTGCGCATACGTAAGTGCGATGCGAGTAGCGCGCGCAGCCGCTTTGTTGCGCTCTCACGTCTATGCGCGGGTAGCTACCCTCCACCTCTACTCCTTCGCCTGCGGCTGCTGCTTCGGAAACTGCGCCTTCGAGTCTACATCCCACTCGAGTTTATATCGCTTCTGCAAACAATGGCGTCGGCGGTCGAGTTCTGCCGCGGAAAAGACTGAACTATGGTAATGCGGCGCGGCGGTGTGCCTCGTGATCGCCTCTACTCTCCTCTCTTCCTCCCTCTTCTCCCTTCGTATTATATACCCGACGAGTCCCGGCCTTCCTGCAGATTCATCACTATTCAATCTCTCGAGCGTCCGCGCGCCGGCTCTCCAGATTTCAAGCCGGAAATGCCTTTTGACCCTGTTTAGCGCGTGTGTGTATATATATATATATGTGTGTGTGTCTACCTACTCGATGCTTATGCGCTCCGCGCGAGCGCGCCTGTACGGCTCATTGATTTTTCTCCTTCGGCTGCAGCAGAGCCGACGAGCAGCGTGTACAGTGCACTATGAGCGCAGAGTTGTGTATGGGTGCGCGCAACGCGGCCCCTTCTTGCTCTCTCTGCTCGAGTTTTCCAATTAAGTTTTCCCGGAAGGTTGCGATTATTGTCCGATTGAATTTGTTCCTTCGCGGGATGATGGTTTTTGCGAGCCTTCACTTTACTTGCTGCGCTCTGCAGTTGTTTATGTATTGCGATATATACGATGGAAACTCAAATACAAAGGAAAATATAAGTTTATTTGATTATAATTAGCAGAGTGGTATGCTTGATTTTCCGGAGTATTTGTGATTTATTATGTGTAATATAGTTTCTAGCACGTGTTATTTATTCATAAATTTTGAAAAACAACTACTGTAGCGTGTTTACAGTTAGTAGAGTATCATTTTAAGTGTTATTATAATTAATTGAATAATAATAACGGCGGTTATGTAAATAGATACGGCAATTAATTTATTTACTGGATGACCTATGTCAACGATAAATGTTTAGTTACATCAAAAAAGAATTCATTAACTTTTCATACAATATATATATATATTTTTTATGGTTAATACAATAGCTCAGAGCAATCACCACTTGACAATGATACTTTTGTAAAGCAACAACGTCGCGCCGGCAATAAAAACTAAATTCATTAAAGATGAACGATATATTTTCAAATGAAATGAGAGCCGGGCGTCTTTCAAAGGTATTACGCCTAGTTGCCTCGTAAAGCACGCGCGCGGATTTAACGGGCGCCTAATGAAACTCGTCTCGAACTGGAAAAATTAGCGGCGCTGAAATGGGCTACGACCGTGCCGCTCGCAAAAAAAAAGCTGAAAGTCATACCCACGTATATCTATATACAACGCGCACACGCACACTTTTTAATGAATCTCTAAAGATCGTTTCTTTTTAACTCGTTTCTCAACACCTAGCTCCTCTTTCTCTCTCCTGCTCGTAAGTTTTGCAATTCCGCGTAAAGACGAGGGGACGGTAAGAGCGCGTGAGAATCTATCAAACTCCAAGTTCCGCGGAATTATTGAAAGAAGCGCGCGCAATTTAAATCTCCGCGGGTACGTCTATAAGAGGTCATTAATTTAAAAAGCCCGCGCGCGAATCTGTATATAGCAGCCTTCCCTTAATTATTACCACTAACCGTGGCCATTCATTGCAATTCCGCGCGGGCAGTGTTGCTACCCCCCGTACATATAAACAGTAAATAACGCGCGAAGCAGCAGCAGCCGCCTCGTTAAACATTAATCGCGGCCGAGTAGCAGTAGTCTACTCTCCCTTCTTGGATACACCCGCGACCTACAACTAGCGATTCGAACAATGTAAAAAGCAATAATTGCGCAACACTTGGAAGGGTGGTAGAAAGTTATACAACGCGAGAGAGTTGCGCACACGATTACGAGTAGTAGGTATATAGTTCTACGTCAGAGGGCGGACCCCATCACGACACTACACTGGACGTGTACGCGACGCGACGTTCGTCTAAACTCGCGCTCCAAGACTCTCCGGCTGCCCTGATGAGCGCGCAACTTCTCTCGGGCGTGAATTCCCGCGCACAGTCCGAGTAGACGCTAGCTTGCGCGTTGCGCAACGGGATTACCCCGCCGCGGGGTCGAGAGCGTGTATATCGTGTACAAAGGGCCGGCCCCGGTCACGCGCACTAACTTTTGCAAAATTGTCGCTCGAGCCCGCGTATTTCCCGCGCGCTCGCAAAATAAAAGCTCGCCAGTTCAAAAGTTGGCCACGGCTCCCCCCCCTCGTCGAAGGCGTGCGCGCCAGCTAGCTTCCTTTGAAACTTGCCGGGCGCGAGATCCACTTTGAAAGTTCGCGGCGTGCAGGGGCCGCCTTGGCGAGCTTGCAGCGCGACTGCGCAAAGGGGAGAGCGAGCAGCCTTTTAAAGAGCGCTTGTCAAATTATTGAATTATGCGCGCGAATTACAGGTTGCGCATGCGTCCTCGTGATGAGTTGACGAGCGAGTTTTTTTTTTTGTCGTCGGAGGGTGGACGACGCAAGGTAGGCGGGTGAGCTACTGTGCGATTTTATGTGATTTTATGAATTTTGTCCCTTTGATCGTTGAAATTGCGCGAGCGTGTCTTTTTGTAAGGCACGCGCAGCCCTTTTTCCCTCGGCAAACTTCATTTGGCTGCAGTTTTAATTATGATTCCATCGCTCGTATAAAGAAAATTAGATTTTTTGGATCGCAGCGGGGGGCTCTTTGTTCAAAGTGACAAAGACCTAATTATGGACATAAAGATTCTGAAGTTTATTGAGTTTGGCGAAAGATTATTTCTTATTAAAAAGGAAACTTTCACTTTATACGCACTGCACTTTATTCATATCGCTCGAGGTTACTTTACAAGCTTTTTTTATATTAAATTATACTTGTACAGGCTGCAAAAGTTTTTTGATTTCCTAGACCTGTATTCTCTCTATTATTGCAGACCAATTCCAAACCCAGTTTGCAGAATTAAATTATAACAAAATTATTGCATTAGAAACTCCGAATTAAATTGATCGAGTATCTGGCCTCTCGGTCATTAGTAACATCAGATATTCTAACCGCAGAATGGTGCTATTGTTTCTATGCATAGATATAGAGATAAAATATGGCATATCCTCTTTGTGTCATACGCGATTATTTAATACGCTATTTACTTTATTGCTGCTGTGACATCCATATCACCCAATTAAAAAGTAGGCTAACAATAACGCATACATCGCTGAAAAAATGTTCCCTTGTATAACCAACAAACTCTCTCCAAGCATGTGAAAAAAAAGTATATTTAAAAAACACACAACCCCGCGTTTTCGTTCAAAACGGAAAAAACTTTTCCCTTTCCCAAAATACTCGACTATTGAATCCAAAAGCCCCGAAGCGCGTAGATTTTGGCAGGTATAAAGGGCACAACTTTTTTGCCCTCTCGCTCTCTGGCATTCCGCGTTTGTCCCGCGCAAATAGCCACGAGCCGGTCAAAATAGTTCGCACTGCGCTGCCGGCTGTATCACCGGCAATTATCGCGCCGCGGGTCATTCTTCTCCGACTGTGCAGAGCGAGCGGCGCGGGAGATAGAAACGGCCTCCCTAAGTCCCTCGTATACATCCGATTTTGAGGCAAAACTAAGAATTGCGGATTCGCCCGTTGTAGTTACACACAAAAGGCCCGGGAGATGAGGCGAAGTTTACTTTGCTCTCTCTCTCTCTCTTCGCTCGTTGGACTTATATTCTCTCGGTCGTTCGCGTGGCCGATTTACCGCAATCCGATTTCCCCGGCAAGTTCCTTTCTCAATGTATCCCCACGAGTCCATTGTGCGCCATTGTTAACTTTTCAACTCGCTGCTCTTTTATGCGCCCGCTTCTCTCTCTTTCACTCTCTCTCTATCTATCTCTTTTTCGCTCGCTCTTTTTCCGTCTGCTCTCCTTTCTTTCGCTCTTTGCCTATCTCTCTTTCTCCCTCTATATATAGGTGTGCGCGAACGATACTCGATTCTCAATTTTTTTCCCTCCACTCTCGTGAAGCGAGAAGCGAGCGACTCTCTCGCCCTATAATCGATGGGCCGCTTTCCGTGAATCAACACCCGGGCTTTCATCGCTCGCGCGCAGAGAGGCATTAGCGGGCGCTAAATTCCCTCCTCGCCAAGGAGAAGCCCCTACCGCGCCTCGGCAACTTACAGCGCGAGCTTTTCATCCGCAGCTCGGTCGTTAGGGGATCGAACTTTGATTTAAGATTTGAGACGTAATTTCCATAAATTTTACAAAGTGCAGAGGGGAAAAGCGAGAGAGAAAGAGGAAAGTGAGAGATAGAGGAGGATAGGAAGAGAAAGAAGTATGTTTCAGATTGATTCTAATGAGGCTTTGACAATGTTTTCGCGAACTGCGTAAGTTGGAAGCTAAGGAGTTGTAAAAGTTGGCTGTACAAGCGAGCCAATTAATTTATGAATGGGATTTCATCGAGCGATCGACTATTGCTCTTACAACTCGGATGAAAGACGAAGATGAGCCTTTTCACGGCAGATTTTCCACATTTTCTCTAATTCTTAATTGATAATTTCTTACACGAACGATCGACTTTCTTACATTTTATCAGTATACCGTTATATTTTCAAATAAATAGTAAACTACGTAAACAAAGTAAATTTTATCCATCCAATTACTTTCTCCACGCGGATTTCCCGCTTCCTTAACAAGTTACTTTAAAATGTAAATGGATCGCGCGAAACATTTAAATGCATTAGACCGGCATATAAACTAAAAAAAACTCCCCACCCGCATCAGCATGCAAAGCATCCCGGCGTATAGTACGCCCCGCTAAAATCGCCGGAAATTCGCACTTCATCTACATCCTTAATTCGTTCATTTACGCGGCTTTTGACGATGAGCATCACGAGCCCTTCCAACTTCCGCTCCCTCGTGACGCCCGCCGACATACCCACACTCTCACTCATCCACTCTTATATACTCCCACCCGCGAGGCGCATTATAAATCTCTCAAAGAAAGTCTCCGGCTGTAGACGCGAAAAGAGTTGCTACTGCTGGTCTTTTGTCAAAAAGGTCGCGCATCCATATATATATATTTATAACCGAGCTGTAAAAGCAGCGGATGGGAGCGAGGTAGCAAGAGATAGAGTTACTTTAATCCCGGCGACGCCGTACGCAGTCAGGTGGACCCGAACGTCGATAAATTAGCAGCGAAGCGGCCAAAAAGACGAATAAATCAGCTGCCGGCGGGCCGCACGCTTTCATTGGCCGCGCGCTTGATATATATGCAGCACGGTATCGAGTACACGAAGGGTAGGTTAAAGAGGGAGCGCTTCGAAACCGACTTGCCTCTACTACGCTCTCTTTGAATTTTCTCCCGGAAAATTCTCCTCGCGTGTGTGTGTTGTATGCTAGTGGACTCGACGGCGCGGGCCAAGCAGACTTGGGGGCTTGTTTCGCGCTAGTTAAAAGTTGGTGTTAGTCCAAAGATAAGCGGATAAGGAGGAGAAAGAGGAGGAGAGTAGGGGGAAGAGAAAGGGAGACAGAGAGGAAGATAAAGGCTCGTTGCGCCCGCGGGCCGACCTTGCGCAGTTGCGTCCCGTGGTATTATTTTCATTTCTCGGATTCCCCGCGTGACTCGGCGCATAGCGGCACAAAGACAGAGGGGGACCCGTTGGTGAGAGGGAGACGACGAAAGAGGAGAAGAGGGAGAAACAGAGTTGGAGAT
>JAPYZO010013941.1:0-10055 GCA_030522905.1 Torymus flavipes
CGAACAAACTATTCACTCAACTTTAACAAACTCTTTCAACCGCAAATAAAAAGAAGCATCAGCGCGAACCTACATCTCCTCCTCCCCGCAAAGACTTCCCCACAGCAAAAAAGGTCTACGCGACCCAATAAATCACCCATCGACGAGAGAGCGAAAAATAGATTCCCCCGTCATTAAAAAGCCCGTATTCACGCGCACAATGACGCATGCACAGAGGCGATCGATCCGCGGCACACGATGAATCTCGAAAAAGAGCCTCGACGTCGCGTCGCCGTCCGACAGAAAAGATCTCTCTCTTTCTCTCCCTCTCCTACAGCTTCCGTGTGCGCCTAATTGCAAAATCGATCGCTGCCTCGGCTCTCTTTCCTGCAAGCTCACCACCACGGCACCGAAAATTCCGGCGACGGCGGCGCTCGTCAATCACTCTCGATCTCACCTCACGAGGACTCACCGCTTCTGTATACACATTCGCGCGCTCGCGCGTGCGTTGCATTACGCACATGTGCACGCGCGGGTGCGCGAGTACAACGCATCGGAGAAAAACGAGAACTGGCGCGCTTCCCTTCAGTGTGTTTCTTTTTCTCCAGTTTGATGGGTCAGGGTGCGACGTTTTACGACGTGCATCGAGATTTTAGTTTTATAGGTGAGCACGCGGGGGGACGGGGTTAAGTGGGTGGATTGGGAGAGGATGCCGGGAGGCAGAGACGCGCGCGCGAGTGTCGATCGATGTGCTTCGAATCGTAAATAGGGAAACGTTAAGTGCCTACTTGCGATTTTCAATGATTCTAAAAGTCCCTTTTACCCAGCGCGCCGCGTCGAATGGCCGTGTTACTCGATCTGTTTAAGGAAATAATCTTTATGTACCGAATTGAGAACTAAACTTTTTTGTGCCGCGCCTCGTGAGAAAGAAGCCGTAAAAGTTTCGAATGAGTTTAAATAGACGGGTATACTTTCTTCTGGTTACAAAAAAAAGGATTTATATACAAAACGAAACGTGTAGTTTGCTGTTAATTTATATACGAGACCAGTAAGTTCAAGAATTTAATATTAAAGAAGAAAAAAAAGCTTAATCGTAAAAATCCTTTCAAAGGCTCGTTGTGAAAATAATGAGGTTAAGCGTCGAGAGAGAGAGAAGAAAAAGAAAAAGAAAAAAGAAGGGAGAATCTTTCCAAGACCCGGTAGTAGCAGCGCGAACACTTAGTTTCCTGCCGGCGAAAAACAACTTACGCGAGCCTCAATGCAGCAGCCGTGAAAAACGCGCTACGTGTAAGTGAAAAAAAGTCAGACCCTCGTTTTCTGCTGCCGCGCGCTCGGGAGTGTGAAAAACTTGGCCGCGATGACCCGATTTTCGCGCGCGCGCTCGCCGCGGCGGCAGCGGATCTCATCGATTTCCTGGCGCTGCCTGGGGGGCGGCGAGAGCGAGATTAATAAGACGCGGCGAGGGGAAAAAGAGAAGAAGGGGACGACGAATTTCCGGCAAATGAACGCCTCGCGCAAACGGAGCACCTGACAATTTTAATTGAGTTATTTTTTCTGCCGGCGTGCCGGGGAACAATTAGAATCGGACTGAGCGACGGATGCCCGTTTGGTAAATATTAAGTCTGCTGCTGCTTCGATGGTGTTTTATTGAGGGGTGAAGGGGGAAGAGGATGTTTGATTGGTTCGATAGGAGAGGATCGGGCTCAATTAGAAATAAGTGTCTTTAAGACGCGGGTAGCGGATGCTCGTCGGTTTCACGCTGAATTGAGGGATTCGATCGTTAACCATATCTGGACTATTGTATAGCATAAATACTGTCAAGATAGTTCCTGAATATACCGTTAATTCACGTAATTATCGGGAGGACTACCGCAATCGATATACCCGCAATACTCGGAAACCTCGAAACCCACTACGAGCCAAGAAAAGAAAAAAAAGCGAAAGAAGACACCCTGAAACCGCGATGCAAAGTGCCACGGGTCTAGCCCACTGAAAGGAATCGCGAGTTCGGCTAACAACTACACGCTAACGGCCGGATCAGACTGTCTTGAGATGAAGATTGCTCTTCTAAGCGTAACCCTGCGCTCCGCTCTTTCTCTCTTTCTCTATTCCTCCCGTCCCCTCCTCTCCTCTCTCTCTCTCTCTCTCTCGACAATATACCAAAGTCTCTCCCACAGTTCTCCCAGCGGAACGATCGATCGGGCGCGGGGTCGGCCGAAGCGAGAATTCGTGTTTCTCGTCACGGCGCGTCGCCCGCGCGCGAATTTCAATTAGAGGGGAGTGCGCGGGGCCGCCGCCCGTGGAGGTGGGGAAACTTTGGCTCTGCAGAGGCGAGCGAGAGGAGGAGCAGGAGAAGATATCTCCACAAAAGAGAGCCCGGCGATTTTCCTCTATCTTGCCTTGCTCTTTCTTCCTACCCTCATCACACCGACTGCTTTAAAAAGAGGGAGAGGCGCCCGACGAGGAGTGTGCAAGTAGTGTGGAGGCAGCGCTCCGTCGAGAGTCTCCCCGAGCGTTAACGTACGCGCATGCACCACTACGCACATCACACACGCACATACGCCTTCTTTCCGTACTCTCTTCCGCTCTATATATACTCTCCGCCACTCGTCGTTTCTTAATTTTCGCCTCGCTCGCGTTCACGGACGTTTGTAATGGAGTTTTCTTTGTTCGCTCGCTTTCTTTATTCCTTTCTTTTTTCTCTCTTCCTCCTTCCTTCCTTTCTTTCTTTATATCTCTGGGCGCTCGCGCATTCTCTTTCCTCTCACCCCTCCCCGAGTATCACGGAAGATTTCGATCTTCCCGAGACACTGCGTCGCTTACGCGTGCACTGAAGAAAAGTTCGCGCGCGCTATGATAATAGGCATCTCTGCGGGGGCCGGTGAAACGTGACTCCGTTTTATCATCGAAGGAAAAACAAAACGATAATAAATACAAAAATAGTCGGCGGCTGCGCGGCGCAGAGAAATCCTCGTAAGTGCACATTTCGCTCACTCGCGCTTGTTTGTCCACGGGACGGTGACGAATCGCCGGGGCAAGTTTTAGAATGGAGTTTCGTGTTTGTTTGCTCGTTCTGCTTCTTTTTTTCGTCCTTTTCGAACCGTTAGTTACTTAATAAGTCCTGTACAAATTTGACTGCCGCGCGATGCTTGCCCGCGCGCTGCCACCGCCACCACTGGCCAAAATCTGGCCGAGGAAACTGGCCGCGCGCCAAAGTGGAGTAACTGACTTATTCCTACCAGGAGTCATATTTCACCGTAGTTTTTTCTTTCTCCGTTCTCTCTCTCTCTCTCTCTCTCTCGTACTGTCCCCTACACCCCCGTCCCCCAACCCTTCGACGTCCTAAATCACTCGACACGTAGTCGAGCGTAAAGTGACTCCAAAAGAGTGAATTCGGTTCTTTGTTTATCTTTTTTTTTTGTTCCAGTTCGAGAAGAAAATACGACCAAGATTTGCCCGATGTCGGTGGTACTTTCTTCGGTATGGTAGAAGCGAATCTGCACTCTTCGTTCACTTTGATAAATTAGAGGGAGAGTTGTCTAAATCTGCGCTATAGTGATCGCCTTTTTAACACTTAAATCTTTTTTTTTCAACAAGGATGAGGATTACAATGAATGTTAATGCAACAGATGTACACTATCAAAACAATACGATTGTAAATATGGTTTTCCTTATTGAAAAGTATCTCCACAATATAGATGTTCGTCTAACATTCGTTGCTCTAAATTCTTTTTAATTCATAATAGCAATATTGGTATGAGGAAAAGTTTCTCAAGATCTTCCAATGTTCAAAGAAAACCTATAAAGTTTATTTCCTTCTAATGCTACTGATGTCTCAACATCTCAAATTCCACAAGATTACATCACCCCTATATGCTATACAGGTTTTCTTCAAAGGCCCTAAAAAAGGCCACCATCATTCCTCATACCAATAAACTCAAAGTTATCAACATCGCCATCGTGATCCTTCCATCCACTCCCCGCGCTCCCACTTCGTCAAGCTATCTACCCCGACGTATCATCAAGCGCAGAGACAACTCCCACACCTCCTCCCTCCCCACCGGCGCTCCGTCTTTTTCAGTGCACGCTAGGAGCCGAGAACTGCGACGACGAGCCGACCGCCCTATTATCTACGCACATTCATACTCTTCGCCGCACCCATCTTTCTCTCTTCCTCACTCTCTCTCTCTCCAGCATAGGTGAGTGTATCGTATGTGACCTCTCCTCTTCCATCACCTCCCATTATGTATATTATGTATAAGTCCATCGTCGTGCGGTGGCGGTGGTCGAGCGTCGTTCATCGCGACCAGGCGCCGCCGGTCGTCGGCAGGTAGGTCTGGGTGGCGGCCACCGCCAGACTGACAAGGAGCAGGCCGCAGAGCCGGCCGCGCTCGGATTCGCTCGTGCTGCTCGCCGTCAAGCTGAGCGCGCCGGCGAACCAGCAGAGGAGGCGACAGCAGCCAGGCACGGAACTTATGCCCCGCTGGATGGCTGCCGGATGCTCGCCTGCGAACATTAGAAACGGAGAGACGTGCGTGGGTTAGTATATTATATTTTTGCGGGTTGTTATTGCATTTTAGGAAGGGTGTAGGAGGTTTTGTGTACTTGGCTGTTGATTAAAATATTTATGTCTCAAGTGATGCGGTGAAGAAAAGGTCGCTTGAGTTGAAGGAGGAATTGATTTGGTGTACGGTAAAGTCCGTTTGACGTGGCGGTGAAGAAGAGTCTGCTTTGTTTTGTTCCAGTGTATCAGTAGGATATGAATTATTCACGCGTACTCAGTATTGATGGAATTTATTTAGCCTCGAGTATTATGAAATCCTTTTATGATAAATTTCTTTTCGAATGGTTTTTCTTCAGATTTTAGTGGTATTGATGAAAATTTTATTTATATGCATCTTTTATGAAATCTTTTTACGTTTTTCAACATTGGTTAGAATAAAAAAGGATCATTTTTTACCTATGATATGGGTCATATAAAATGTATTTATTGTTCTCTTAATTAACTTTTAGAAGCTAGAGATAAACTGTTATTGTAGGAAGAAGTGGTTGAAAAACATAATTGTTAAATATGTTGAAAAGTTAGTATGAAAATGAAAGAACATTTAGTAATTATTAGCAAAAGAACTTATTATAAATAAACTGTAGAATAATAAAATAAATGATCCGCAATATCGAATGATTATTAATCTTAAATATAATATTAATGATATCAATTAGAAAAAGTAGAATCATATCAAGGAAAATATGCAATATTGTTTTAGTATTTTTCATGATTAAATAATAGAACAAATATGACCCATATACTTCATAAATTGTATAAATTTTTTACTAATTATAATTCAATATAATCTTTTTAATATTCAATAAGCAATTTGTTTTTCTTCTTTTATATAATATATTTCACGAAACGAATTCGGAGCACTGTTCGACTGCAATGCACTTTTATTATATCTTGCATAAATCGCCTATATTCTGTATTTCAGTGCAGCATTTGACACATTTCCTTTTACGTATATATCTTATTTGATTTATATGCAATTCTTTTATGGTGCAAAGTCGATTCTTATAAAACTCCTGTGAGATTCTTATAAGTTTTATACCTGAATCATTTTTCAATATCTTTCGAGATTTTCCCCACATAAAGATCCACGTGAAATATGTCATATTTTTTTATATTTACTATTATAGACGTACCACACAAATAATTTATAGATAAAATTTCTTTTCAGAAAACTTTGCGTAGAAATCGCGAGGGAGAAACTTTTTCCGAAAATGCATCAATTCTCTTCGAACTCCGTTTTCAACTTGTCCAGCCCAGATACCCTCACGGGGCGAAAAAGTAAATACAAAAAAAAATTTGACCTGCTTTCGAGAAGGGAAAGTTGAAAGAAACGCGGTCAGAGTTTGGGAGATAAAATGGAGTCAGTCCCTACATGTAAGTAGACTTGTGCCGTGTCCAGCGGAGAAGGCGCCCTCACCAATGTGACTACGTATCTGTTTATATGTATATGCATGCAGATAGCTATAACGTGCTCTACATTCTTTCGAGCACTTTTACTGCGTCTTCTTCAACTTTCTCCCTCTCAAAAAATACTTAAACTACGTTAAAATTGGAGATAAAAAAGTTTTTAAGAGATTTTTTACCTCCATTTTTTGCCAACTTTTTTTCTCAAGTATTATTCTTATTGTGCAAAAGGTAGAATATTTTTAAATGAAAATTATTTTATCTCTTGTTTATAATTTTAATATTTACTCGTATATGTTAACCTGGTGACAGAAACAGACTTGCTAACTGGGGCAAATTGTATAGTGGCATAGAGAGTGACTCGAAAAGATTTTGCTCTCTCTTTTACTAAATTTAATGTGTCAAACATTTTTTCCAAGTGTGTGGCAACAACTTAGTAAATCTTAGTTTGAATAAACTTTAAAATTGTATTTTAATTACATATTGTCCTTCCAAACGAAGCATTTTACCGTTAAAAAGTGAAGTTTGGCGAAAAGTTTAGAAACTGCGTATGCAGTACACAGTGTAAATATCTTGAGATCCAATGGATTAATTTTCACTCTATATAGAGATTTTTTAATTATTGATATCATATTCGTAATAAAATAAGTATTTTCTTTTCTATAGCAAATTTTTGACTTTCAAGTTTTAGCTTTGTATAAGTTGATCTCATTATTTTTTAGCTACGTTAAATGCCTTGAAAAGTACTTTAGAACATGGTTAGATTTTTGCTTATTTTATCATTTAATATATAACTTCATGAAGATTTTACTATAGTAGCAAGTGAAAGTTATTCTAATCAGTTACATTTTTGAGATTAATATTTATTTATTTACAAAAAAAATATGAAAAAAATTCAATTTCGGGTTTGAACAATAACAAAAGTAGGAAACGGTTTCATTTTTGTAAAAGTTTACACAGAGGTAAGGTTTTCATATCTTCCGACCGAGTCCCTTGTTCAGCGAAATCCCTAAGCAAATATAGAAGATATTGAAAGTTATAAATTTTTTCACTTTAAGAAAATTCTTATTTAAAAGTAACCTTATGAATGTTTCTGAACTATAAAGGGTTACTAGTTTTTTCTGCAGAATATACACATATGTGAAACAACATTTTTTTCCATTTCCTTGAAATTTCATTCAGAGTTTTGCGGTATATGATTTTCTACGACATATTAAATACGCTGATATTAAAAGTTATCATGAGCGGACTATCTACTATGGTAGATCGATAAAAGAACTAATATGACAGAATCACATTCAAAGTATCACAGTTAAAATCACAGTTAAAATTGTAGATCTCTCCACGATAACAGTTACCACAGTATTCATCCATTGACAAAGTTGAATCTGAATTTACGTTAAATTATTAATTGAATTTAAAAAACAACCTTATAAAATCCGATATTTACCATTTAAAACGTGGAGCTGCACGCTGGTGCTGTCGAGGTTGCTCGGACGGCAGGTGTAGTTGCCGGAGTCCTCGGGCCCGGCGTTGCTGATGGTCAGGTTGCTCGCCGTGTCGTTCGTGCCCTCGATCATCTTTGTCTGTATGGTCAGTCTGCCCCGCGAGTCGTGCAGCTGTCGTTCCTGGTGATACCAGAACACGTAGAACGGCACCTCGAGCGAATGCTTCACGACGCACTGCAGCGTCACTCGGCTCCCTATCTTCACGTAGCGGTCCTTGTCGCCCAGTATCTCGATCTTTGGCACTGCGGCAGGCCAGGCTGTGTTTTAGCATTATCGTTCTTTCAAACGCCTAAGTTTTGTGTTCGACCCCTTTTTGTTTTCACGCTCGTCATTAAAAAACAGTTTTGGGCGGTCGAAACTTTCGATTGGACGTGTGTAATTTTGAAAAAGATTCGGTTTCGAATTGGTTGGAAAGTATTTTCTTTTCTTTTTTTTTGTTAAACTCTCTAAACTGTTTTTTATAGCAAATTTTGGCAAATTAAAAAAAAAATTTTAAAATAAATGCATGTGACTAGCTAATGTTTTAGTAAATCTACAATGCTGGATAGCTTTTTTAAAAAAAATAACGTAGGAATTTATTAACTCAGTTTATCGTGTCCGATTGCACATATTTATGCCCGTTTTTATAAGAGCGATAAAAATTGAACGATGAAAAGAATATTTTTATTATGAAAATATGTCAGGTTATATAACACATCAACATTTTGTTTCATGCAGTTAATTATTATAATTGGATAAAATATTTAAATTATTATCTAGAGTTTGTTATTAAGAAATGTTATCACTAAATAATAATAATAATAATAATAATAATAACAGATTAAAGAATAAAGAGAAATATCCACATTTATAAACGAGTATATTTACCGCTTAAACACTTATTGATATTAATATTTTGATTACATTTTTACGTATTGCTTACGAAATGAAGAAAAATTCTAACTTCCTTTTAGAGGTAGGTGTTGGCAATTAGTTCGACCATTACTTTTTTCTTATAATAAACTTAATATAATTAATGTAAATTATGTAATAGTGTATTGAAAGTACTTAAATGTCCTAGCCAATACGTACATCAATTTAATAAACTAAAAAGGTTTGAAGCTCAAAAAAGACTCATAAGCCCATGAAGTTTATACAAAAAACATCAAGCTTTTTGAGCTTTACGCAAAAAAAAAAAGAAAATGAAAAAATCCACGTTGAAAGATATTACTATACCTAACTTTAAAACGAGTAAAATAAAAGGAAAAAAATCGATTTTTATTCTGGCATTCATTTTTCACGATATAGAGACAAATGTTTGAACTATTGACCGACACCTCCACTTTCTTTACTAAATGTAAATCTGCCCGACCAAACCAAGGCTTTACTACTTAGCCCGAAACCAAATATGAATTTCCATTACCATTAATTCACCGTACCGTTCTACTTAAAAAGCAAGTAACACAACGTTACGTAATATCACTACCAAAACTCAAAAGAAGCAAAAAGTAAGTCGCCAGCGCATACGTACCGACGACGGTCAGCCTGACCGTGTGACTGAGCTTGGGCTCCGTCGATATCTGGCACTCGTACTCGCCCTCGTCGCGCTGCTGGGCGTACTTGACGAGCAGCGTCCACGTGTTGGTCGTGTCGTAGAAGTGAGACTGAAACCTCTCGTCGGCGATGAACACCGCCCTGTCCACCGCCAGTATGTGCGCGTCCCTCGTCCTCACCCACGACACCTGGAAAAGCGACAGGACAAGCGTCCCAACTTAATTGTGGTGACCTCACTCGCTCTCTTTCTCTCGGCGCTTATTGGCAAACTTTTGCCCCCGAGGTGTGTGCGGGGATGTGACCGTTTTACCGAATGAGTGCGAGAACATTGGAGATGTGCTTGAGGGTTTGCGGATGGGGGATATCGAAGAGAAATTGAGGATGGAAAATGCGATCGGAGTTCGTTTCGAATCGGAAAAAATGGTGGGAGGTTTAATTGTATTTTGATTAAAATGATAGGTAATGAAACTATGTTAGTTGACTTGATAACAAATGCTATCGTAGTGGAATTATTTGTTACACGATTTGTTCAGTTCTAAAAGAAGCTTTGTAATACTAACAAATCCTGAAAATATGTTGGAAATATGGTTTAGGATAATGTCCGTGTGTATGCGAGAATGTTTACAAATCATAGAATCTTATTTATCAATTTCGACCGGGAAGTGTTTATTTCATTTTTTTTCTTTGCTTATACGTAATTAGTAAGTCAAGCGTCAATATATTGAAGTGTAGCTTTTCAAATGCTTGGGAAATGAATTGGAATAAGGAGAAAAATGATTTTAAAAGTATGTGAAAAATGAATAATTTTCACGACGGAAGTATTGTGTTGAATACACCAGTGTTGATAAAAAAGAATGTTTATAACTTGCTTGTGATGGATATTATATTATTTATTCGTCAGGTTTTATCTCGTAGAAATATAGTCGTTTTTTATTCCTGAAATATTTTATAAGTTTACGTAAGAAAAAAATCTCTTATATCCGGTAGGATTTCGATAACATATTTGTAACATTACACGAAATTTACATGGCACATTACATTTTATGGGCTGTTAAATTTTATCGGTT
>JAPYZO010013946.1:0-10057 GCA_030522905.1 Torymus flavipes
CGTAGGATGACTGTTGCGTTTGGATTATTAAATACTGTTTATTTCTGTGATTCCATGGTTTGAATTTACAGTGAGATTTTCCGAACTTTCGGAAAATCTATCGGATAAATGGTATTCCGAATTTCAACCTTTCAGTATACTTGACCTTCAGATATTTGACTTTTCGGAATTATGCATCATCAGAAAATTGACTTTTCGGAATTATGGATCATCAGCAATATGACTTTCCGAATTATGGAACATCCGAAAAACGAACGACCCTCATTAAATTTTCGAATAGGATAAAGGCTCTCAATATGGACGACCCGAATTTAAAAGATGTTTTAAAAAACATACATTTCAGTATTTAAATATGTTTATTTATTTTTTAAAAACAATAAATCTTGTTTATATTCCATGATTGCCCTTTTATGCTTTCTTACTCACAAAAAAAGATGGCGAATCATAAATAAGTACTAAGATTTTATTTAAATATCATGATATAAATGATTTCTCTACTATATAAATACTATAATAAATATTCGGAGATCTTACCCTATTATATTTTTTGTAAAAGAATAAAAAATACATAAAATCTTCAATTCATTTAAAATTGACTCCAAAAGTTTTCAAATTTTGAACGATTGTCTAAACATGCACACAACTAAATATTTATTTAAAATTGCACGAATCTTTTAACCCGCTAAATTCACAACAAACCTGAGGCTTACCTCCTTTCACATTAGCGATGTCCTCAACTCTTTCTCTCAACGCAAACATCCATCATCCCCTTCTCCCCTTTATTTTACAAAAAGGGACTCGTTAATTCACGCCTGGTTTTTCGTCCGCATGTATACAACCTCCCTTGCGTGCGAAAATACGCTTTGCCGATTTGTCCAATCAGGATGCCGGGCCGAATTAGCGCGCGTGTGTTTGCGCTGCAGTTTATATACGCGTCGCCCGCGCAAAAACTGCGCAACACAATTGCGCGCGCGTCTCGCTTGCAATTTGGCTCGCACGCGCGCTCGGTCCGGATTTAACGCGCGCGATTTTATATGTGTAAAAAAAAAGAGGATGCGAAACGCCGAACTGAACGCACACCGCGTGTTGGTGATGTTGTTCCTTTTTTTTGTGTACGCGTTTTTTGCCTTCCTTTGCTCTCACGCGCTTGCGGAAGCGCTTTTTTTCGACAAACTTTTATGCCTTTTAATTGCGAAGCCCCAGCAAAGTTGCACCGGCTTTTATTGCAAATGTTATTTGATATTGTACCTCTACGCGCGTTCGGCGTGTGGGTGAAAGTTTTTATTCCATGTGTGGGACAGTAGTGCTGAATGTATGTGTACGTTGGCGCGTTGTATTAGAGTGTAAATATCAATTTGACGCGATTCTGCAAACATGCGTTTTTTTTTTCTATCGTGCGCCGAATTTGAGTTTGTCTGCAGTGTTTGAGTAAGCGACGAAAATGATTTTAGAGTTTGGAATTGTTTTGTTATTAATTTTAGCTTTTATCTCGATTAAACGCTTTAGATGAGATTTAGAGTCAAGAGTGTGGAGGAAAAACATTACAACGTAGAGTGTAATGTGAATGCATAACCTTTTAGTATGAACATAACTTCTTAATGGTGAAAAGAGAATTTAGTAGGCGCACGCGCTTATAGCAATATCACGGCGAAAGACCTAAATTTACCGGGATCTTAAGCAAATGTTGTATCGTTTAAGAGATTTTGTAAATGTAACAGTGTGTGGTTAGAGATTGTGTATAATGAAATTACGGTGGCTTTAATAATAAACTAATATGATGGTGAAGTAAATCAGAATCCTGCGTTGTAGATTTCGAAATATTTTGCAAAGTGTGCACAGATCTTTTATACTGTTAATCTAGATAATACAAAAATTGTGATAAGATCAAAAGTATTTTGTAGAGAACGCTTCTCGTAACTCAATTGATACTTTACTTGGTTTTTTTAAAATTCAGATAAATTAAAGTAAATAAACATCATCTATAAGATTTCACTCAATTTTCAGATATCTGCTAATAATGTTTTTTATACTCAATCTATCTGATATTCATCCCATAGCAATAAACGTACACCACATTACTTACCCTTCGCTGCATCACAATATACGCACCAACCCAACCGACCAAACTCCTTACACCCCATCCATCGCACACCTCTGCGCCCCAAGAAAATTATTCTCCACTCATTCCCTCTCTCCACCCCATAAAATATTTATACACCTCCGCTCTGCAAAAGTCAATTGTATATAACCGCTAACGAGCGCAGTTTGGGCACTTTAGGCCTCCTCTCACTCTCTCACAAGGTCACCCCTCTCCCCAGAATTTGCATGTCTACCTCCCTCTCCCTCACCCCTTTCTCTCTCTCTCTCTCTCTCTCTCTCTTCCTCTATGTGTACACGCAGTTTGTTACCGAGCGAGGGCCGCTGCTACTGCCGCCGCGGCTGCTGATTGCTGATTATTCACAGACGCTAAAATATACACAGGCGCGGATGAGGGAGGGAGTGGGATGTATATAGCGCGGGGGCGAGTTTCAACGGCCGAGTCTCGTCGAAAACGCAATTTGCCGATTACATTTGCTCTCTCTCTGCGCGGTGCAAAGCAAAACTCCCGGACGTTGGCCGCGAGTGTGAGTATGGAGTTTTCGCGTGTGTGTGTGTGTGTTGTGTATATATATAGGGGATGGAAAAATCGGGAGAGGACGGATCGAAAAATGAGGGAGTAAATAAACGGGCTCATCAGCGCCGCCCTGTTTGCGTTTCAGCGAGAGTGGGAATGGGGTATATGTGCATCTGTATACATGTGTGGGGGACAGGCGTGGAAAGAAGAGTTGGCTTTAATGTTGGTGTATATATAAGCGGGAGAAATTTAAAGTTGTAATTAATTTTTTTAATTAATTGGATGAGTCATGGTGTAATATTTGAGGTCTTTCAAGTCTGTATAAATAAAAAAAAGGTGTTTAGTTGTAAAGTTCGTTATTAAAAGAAAATACTTGGCATCTTTTATAAGAAAGTAATAGTACATAAGTGAATGATAAATTCAATTGAATCGACAGACGTTTCCGATACCATAAACGGAGAACTAATTTTTCATTGATTTTATCAACCCTATCAATTTTTTATTTTTTACACATAAAATAGCACCAATTCACGATTTCAGCAGCCATAAATCATTCATTGTTGAAATAATGAGTATATCAAATACTTCATCAACGCATACTCATTCTTTAAAATATCCTCTACATAACAGAAAATCTCTTTTAATTCTGTAAAATAATTTCTTTTCATCAACTCTTCGCAATTAACATTTCTCCCATGCACGACCCACGCTACATTAAAGTAAACCCTACTCCAAGGCTTAATTCTTCGCAAAGAAGTCATCATTCGGAATGCAGCATCCCCTGCGCTCCCGATCCCGCGCGCATTCCTCACATTTTTCCGACCGAACGCGCCAACATAAGCATACCGCCTACACCCGTGCAGGCATCGCTACGACCCGCTCTCTCTCTCTCTCTCTCCTCTTTATCTCCCCCTTCCCTCCTCCTGAAAAAGAATCGCAACAACGACACCGCGCTCACCGAATAAAACTCCCGCGTGGGCAGAACACAATGAACGGATTTATCGCCGGTGTCGGCGGCGGGGAAATCGGAACCTCCTCGGAAAAGCAAATAAGTCGCGGGGGCCGTTAAGGGACGCGCGTTTTCCAAGAATAATTACGGTCGTTACCGATAATTAGCGCACGGTCCTCCTCTCTCCATTGTGCGTACGTACCTTCTTCGGCGTTATGTAACGAGAGATGCACGCCGGCGATTATGGCCGCCGCCAGCGATTAATCGTCGCAATTAATCGCCGTATTTTCGCGAATACGATCCGCCCGCGTATTTACCGCCGCCGCCGCCGCCGTATGCAGGTATATATTGTAAAAATTTGAGCTCTCGATATGGCCGAGCTTCTCTCTCTCTCGGGTTGCGCGAGCGCCGTGCGATGACGCACGCAAGGGGCGAGTCTCGCGGTTTTTTTATCGAGGGGCGAGAGAGAAGGCGTGGGGTTTGTATGGTGAATAATTAGCCTGTTAATTAGGATATCTGATCGGCGATCGCGCAATTAAGGGGCGATGGTTGCGGTTTTATATATTTATGGGCTTTTCACTTTGATAATTTGATAATTTTTGGTTAAAGAAGTTGTTTGAAGTGATTACGTGTATTTTGTTATCGTAAAGTGCTGTGATTAGCTTTTTATAGTGAATTTTGTGTCTATATGAAAAATTATTGTCACATCATAGGGCTTATTCATAATTCTGTCTTAAATTTAATAGCGCATAAAGTCAATACAATTTAACCATGTATAATGTATTTTGGGAAGTAGCAGTTTTTCAACAACTTCACTGCGTACACAGAGCCCTTACAATGCATATTTAGCCCAGGCAACACCCAATAAATCACTCAAACGAACGACGACAATGCCCACAACACGCCGCAACTCTTACGACTCTCGCCATATACCATTCTCTCCGACCATAACTTCAACAATTAAAGACGTTTACAATACCCCCGAAACCCCAAACATTTACAAACCCATACCTCGTCTTCTCAAAAGAGAAAGGAAAGAACGAAATCGCGTCCACCGTAAATTTGTCAGCCGGATATTACCACGCGCGTATATATACCTATAAACCGTATACGTACGCAGCACGTGCGAAATATGTATAAGAAAGAGGCGGAATTGCGCACGTGCGACGTCTGCTAATATTCGGGAGCTCGCGCGAGCAGCGCAGACGAAACAACCGGCGCCTGCGCGAGTGACGAAAAGCCGGCACACGAGGAGGAGGAGGAGGAGGAGGAGGTTATACGAGAGAGAGAGAGAGAGAGAGAGAGAGAGGGAGAGAACCTTTGTAGCGAATTGCCCAAGCCGCGCCGCCGATGAAGAACGGCCTTAAAATAAGCGCCACCGGCTTTTACGGGGAGAGAGAGAAAGTCGTAATTTTGGACGAAAGAGAGGGACGGTTGAGGTGGTCGTCTTTTGGCGGTTGCGAGGAGGACGTGCTAGTGTAGCGGTATGGGATGGCTGAGGTACGGTGCTGGGTTGGATGTGTTATGGGCTGTCGGAAATTTTGGGGTTTTGAGGAGGAGGTAGTTGAGTGTAAATCAAAATGAACTTTTGGCAATTTTATTATATATGATATACAGTTTCTGTTGAAAAAAGATGATGAATTTATAAAATATAGTGGTGTTATAATTTCGTTTCTATTGTTATCGTTCATTATTGTAATAAGTTTAAGAGACACTAGATAACTAAAATAATTAATTAACAAAAAAGTTTGTAAAGGTAATTTTAAATACGAAATAGTTGGAAAGTATATAATATTCTAAGACTGTGACATCTAAGGTTGATAAGACTCTAACAAATAAAAACTATCAATTATCTTGAATATTTATAGATTATTCAATAATACGATGACTAAAACGTCGATGCAAGAGAAATAGCGAACCAAATTCAAGTTCATTTGCAACGTAACGGCGCACGTAATTTTCTGTTATTCGAATCCAGCTGTACATATATAGCTAATGAGTATGCCGGCGGTGCGGGCGTGCGTGAAGCGTCAGAACTACGTGAAACGCCGTTGAGTTCGGACGACAACGACGACAGTTCTGTTACTTCGATTCGCATTGTATCACGCCCATAAGCTATCCTGTTAGTCGTTCTACATTGACTTGCCTGTAAATACGGTAATGATTATTAATGAAATATGTATAAGCAGTGAAATATTTTTGTTATTCTTAAATAATTTATAGTGTTTTGAGGTAAAACGTTAAAAGAATAGTTTTGAATGTAATTTTTTTTACTATATGAGTTAATGTTGCATTTCTTATAAAGTACAAATAACGTTAAGTAAAAATAAAATAATTCGAGATCCAAATATTATCTTCCTTTATTTAACTGCATCTCCAATACATTCAATTATGTTTCGTCGTAAACACTTGTCATTATATAAATTTTACTTGTCACAATTACCATTTTTATTGAAAACGTATACTACCTGTTTCAAGCATTGTCCGCGTTCGTTCGACAAATTCCATTCTGACGAACAATTTACGCAAGACTGGTTTACAATACTCTACTGAAAAAAAAACAGATAAGTGGTATCTAGTAAAGCGACGCACGTTTTCTTGCACAACAAGCAGACTCTATAGGTTGGCGTCGTAACAAATTTACCGGCGTTTAACTTACGCGTATTGTTGACACACCAAATCAAATCTGGGTCGACGTTGTACGTGTATTGAATGAAATGTCTTTAGTGTATACCGACGTACACATTGTTGTATTTCACAAGTTCGATAATAGTTGTAAGTCTTCTGACGTTTTGCAGGAGAGTTGTTCCACTTGACTCCGCTGATACGTTAATCGATATTATATAATCTAAAAGTACTCTGTTTATATCAAACCTCATTACCAACGTAAACCTCTTCCCTTCATAACTACCAAACACCACAAATAATAACCTCCCTAAAATATTCCAAAACCCCATATTACAATATTTGATTACCTCACTAACACACACACACACACACAACAGGTGAGTACCTCGACTACTTCGTTATCTCCACGCATCACCCTCGCTGCAGGTAAGTCATCAACCCCTCGACTCCCCAACCCCCAGCGTCAACCACACGAAAGCCTCTCTCTGCCACCATGAAAAATCCACAACCGCCGTCGTCGCGCATCTGCATACACGTATATAACCCTACACACGACGGGCCAGACGTCGACCGCCTGAAAAATGCATCCACAGGCGATGTGTCCTCCCCGCGTGGGCACACGCATGGAAAAAGACTACCCGCGTAGAAATTACCAGGGCAAACAGAGCGTGTGTACACTCGCGCGTGCTCCTTTGACTTCGCGGGAGAGAGAGAGAGAGAGGACAATCGCGTCTGCGTTTTATTGTCCGCTGGGGTTTTTTTCTTCTTCTTTTGAAGCAGACGCGAGGAGGGTGAGGGAGATTCTTTGTGCGTAAGCGCGCGCGGCCGCGTGGGCCCGCGGCTGTTTGTTCGCGGAGATAAAGGGTTTTGCGGGTTCTGGAGGGCTGGGTGAGCGGGTGAGGGAGGACTCTAGCCGCTGAATCGAATCTCCGCTGGAGTATGCGAGGATGGGTGGATGGGATGCGCTGTGGTGGATTGATAAGGGGTGGGACTGACATTTTCCCGGTTATTATGGTATGGGAGTTGTAGCGGTGGGAGGATGATTATTTAGTGAGAAAGTGATATCTTTTGGATGGTAGTGTGGTAAAAATTTCGTAGGTGTGTGTTGGAATGGCTGATGATTTATAGATTTCTGAACTGAAACCTATACAAAAAATTGTTGTATAAGATATAACTAAAATGTGAAAATATAATTAAAATTCATCAGTAAGTTTGAGTTCACCTTATAAAAAAAGAATAAAAAATTATAGCCCGGAATGGCTTGATAATATCGATTTCTCAAAAATTCATCAATCTACATCGATATAGTTGAGCATGAACATAATTTAGAACGCGAATGATCATTTCATTCGATGAATCAAGAACAATTCGTTAAATAAAATAAATCAACACATTTCCCAAACAATCCAAACTTAAAGTCCTCCAATAATCCCTGCACCCTCAACAACTCCCCCCAAAAAAAACAAAAATCCTTCGTCTCCTCTCCTTCCTCCCTCTACGCACAGCAGTACTACAATCGTCTCACCTCTCACCACCCTTCTCTCACGCGAATTTCCACGCGCGCGCTCGGGAGAATCAAAGGTAGCTGCAGATAGTTTGTCGCGAGCGCACGTGAAAACCTTATTTCAGCCCTTCCCCCGGCTGCTGCTCATGCTAGCGTTCTCGCTATGTAGCGCATACGCAGGAGCCAATAAAGGCGCGGCACGCGCGCGAGCGCAAGATGCGTGCCGCGGTGCCTTGGCTGAATAATGCATGCGCGCGTCTGCACCGAGCGAGGGTTGCTCGCGCGCCTCTCCTATCCTTTTTCCGCGTATATACGTACGCCTTTTCGAAAGCTGCTGATTCAAATTTCACCGGGGGTTGGTGCGTCGAGGAAGCTGGTGAAGTGTCGGTGTACGTTATTAGGGGCTTTTTTGAGGGAGATTTATGGGTTTTGTGAGGTGGAGGTGAGCACTGAGGTTTATTGTTTCGTAATTTGTTAGGTTGAGAGTTTAGTGAGATATATATAGCTTAGAAGGTATGGGGGGGTTGAAGAATTTTGTTTTTATGGTTTCGATTTTGATGGGTGTTAATGATTCGTGAAATTAATGTGTTTCATTTTTTATGGTTACACTGTTTGTTTGAAGAGAAAATTTTACTTGTAAAAGAAGCATATAGGTTGTCTACGTAGAATATGTTTACTCAAAGATGAAATATTCACGCGAATTATAAAATACGTGCAAAAGGTTACTATATACTACATCCCCAGCTAGTCCCTTAAAAAATTCAATAATAACAAAATATTTTCTATTTTTTCTCAGCTTGTTATATTCCTCCTCCAAGCCTGTTATATTTTTCCGCTTAACGATTAAAAATACCCCGTAAATCATTACCTTTCTCCATACCACTCACCGCCAGGTATATATTTCTCCAACAATCTTCTATAACAATATTTCGCGCGCGTCGAGTATTGAATATACCACATCCAGCCATTAACCACTTTTCCCCTCCCTAATTAAACCTAAACTCTTATCAATTAAAGTAATTACACCCTCCTTACGCCGCTCTCCTCCCGCACGCGCGCAACCTGCAGCAGCGGTGTACTCTCGTCCCGCGCACGGCGGTTAAGGTGCAAAACCGTCCGCAACTTGCTTCCACGCACGCACACGCAAGCCCCCAACTTATTTCGTATTCCCCCGCTGTGCGGGATTCGCTAAAGGCCTTCGTGCACGTCGCGTCCGCACGACGACGACGACAATGAAGAAAAGGCAAATACGCGTATGCGTATGAGCGCGGAATGGATTATCGCGGAGGGGTATACAAGAGAGAGAGAATAAGAGAGCCGACGAGGATGACTTATTTATAAAGGGTAATGCGAGCCAGGTGGGAAGTAGCGCGTGTGATGCGCGGCGAGGGTGGCGCGCGTGTAATGGTGTTGCGACGGTTGGCTGCACGGATCAGGTGAGATAGAGGGAATGCCTGAGTGTTTTTCTCTCGCTCATCGGGGAGGGTTTTTTTCGTTAATATTAAGCAAGCGTGGCTGTATAGTTTGTAGATGATTATAGAATGAGCAGCTTTTTTCTGGTTATCTCGGGCTGAATAACGTATGCCAGCATTTACAAGACGTTTTTCTAGCAGTGTAAATTCAAGGGCAGCACGTTGGGTATGAAACTCGAGATTCCACATCCAGCTAATCTATGGGTATGGATTTCCATATGCATATCCACGAAAACTCAATTCCACACGCATGGCAAATTCCACATACTAAACTTATCCCACCTACCCTACGTACTACGAGTCGTAAACATAAAACATAAATACTAAACTCCAAGTAGCTAAATTAAAATTATTGACTCGCTTATTGCCGCATGTCTATATAACTCCCATACTTTACGAGGACCTTCCGTCATCTAGCTCAGTGGGTTCATGAATTGTTAAAATAATCGCTTGCGTACAATGGCACGTCTGCATGCTTTCCCCTTCCATTCGTGGATCACCGCGTCATCGGGCGATTTGGGTTATGAGTTTTTTAAATCATTGATTCGTCCACTGTCACTCGTTTCCATAGCTCTCTTTTTTGCGAGGACCTCGCACCCCCTGAGTATTTGGGTTTCAGACGTTTTTAAATTACTCAGTGTTAAAAATGTCCTTAATTTTAAGACACTTTTAAGTTACAAATTTATTGAATTTTGAGAATAATGTAGCTGAACGTAATTTAATATACAAATACGTTAATTTAATATGAAAACAACAAAATTTCGGCACAGGTATAAATAAATGCCAAATTTAAAAAGAGCTACGGTAGCTCAATCGTCTAACGCCTCGGAATCTCGACTCGGAATGTTTGTTTACCCAAACAGTACCGAGTTCGAATCCTGGCTTCGGCG
>JAPYZO010013949.1:0-10505 GCA_030522905.1 Torymus flavipes
CGCGAGAGAGCTTCACTCATCCAGCCGACTCTCTCTATATATAAGAAAGACGAAGGCGAAGAACAACGTGTCGAGAGCAGTACTTATATAACAAAAAAGGGAACAGCGCACGGGCTGCCGGACGAGGATAAAAAAGCGCTCCTGCGAGAGCAACGAAAAAGTATAACGAACGCGCGCGCGCGCATTACAAAAGTTGACAAGGATGGAGAGCGAGCAGGTGGTTGAAGCGTGCGTCGTGCCACGCGACCGGTTTTTCAGCGTGTGCAATGATTTGAGGTGCGCACATATACGTATAATATATATAATATATCCTCACGGCCCGGTTAATAAGCCGTAATAAGGAGTGCAGCGCAATTTTTGACGCATAAATCTCAAGCTCAGGATTTTTTTTTCACCGCAGCCAGGGCCGGAATACGAAATTGCGCGCGCGGACAGCAGGTGCGACACGATGACCGCACTGCACTGCTGCAAGCTCGGCGCGTGCGGTGCATGTATGTATAGGATAAAAAAAATGCGCAGTGGTGCGCGATGCGACGTTGTGGCTTAATTAAATTATTTGCTGAAGGGCTTTAAGGTTCGCGATGATATGATACCGGGCGGCGAGTGGTGTTTTTTTGGATTTTTCTGTGGTGCCCGATGTGTGTGGTGGAGATAAAAACGGGAGGTATGAGGATGCTGGGTGTAATGAGCGTAACAGTAATATGAGTTCGGTAAAAAAGTGTATTGGAGTGTTGCTAAATATTTGATTGGGTGTGACATTTAATTAGTAAATGTACCTGCGTGAAATGGTAGAAATACTTGAAACTGGTCCGGTGTATTTGACTAAAAAATTTTCATATAACTATAAGTATTTATTCATTTAAAATTTGTTTAATAAACTAATTACCAATTTTTTAAAATCAATTTGTTTTATAAATGGTCTTAGTAAGATTTAAAAGTTAAAATCGTTAGACGTGTGAAACACATTTAAAACTAGTTTGGTAGCGCCCTTAATCATAGATTTTATCGGAATGTCTATGTAATTTATATTTTTAATTTATTTTTTTCTGTTATAATTAAGCTATAATATATCTAACAATATTTTACATATAATATATTAAATTATAATTATTATTATAATCTCTTATGGACAAATTAATCTCATTAGTCAGCTTCAAAATCAGGGATTTAGCATAATTCCAATTTGTATTAATAGACCTAATTTGAAATTCTAAAGCAGGAAAACAAAATTAACGGGATTACGCTATAAATCAATATTTTGACACATAAAGGCTCTAAACTACGCACTTTTATACGCGCGCAATAAAAAGTATCATCTGCACCATAAACCCACTGATCCTTTCGTAACAACAGATGATTCCTTTGTCGTAAAGATATTCCCGAAACGAAGCAACCCCAAATCAAGCACTTTATCAGACAACAAAAAACCTAGCGATCAGCGAAGCCCGCTGCAAACAGAAAAACGCAGACCGAGAGGCAATAAACGCTCGAGTGATCCTAAATCAAGCCTCTTTCTCTCTCTCGAAATTATGAAGACGTCGACGATTACGCGCGGGCGCGCGTCTCCTTCGTCTCGATTACACATTGTAGTCGTCGTAGTCGTCTGCGCCAAGATTTTACGACCCCAGCAGGTCCGGCGAGCCGTGAAAGCAGCAGCCTTCCTCAAAACCTTGTCTTCCTCCCCTGCAAGAAAGACCGCAGCCGCGCGCGTGAGCAGAGGGTACAATAATGGGACTCGAAAGCTGCACCTTGTGCGTCTGTGTCCTCTTTTTTTTCTCTGCGCTGGCGCGCGACCTGCGGATTTTCTCTTTCTCGCTCCGGTAAGCCACTGTCTGATGGAAATGCGTGTATTGAGGGGAGATGATGTATATATACGCTATGTGTTAGTCATTGGTGACTGAGCTACTTTTTTTTGTATATAAAAGCTGATCGTCATCTGGGCTTTCGCTTTTTTTCTGGACCTTTCATGTTACAACTTATTTTCTTCCCTTTTTTAGGGATTATTTTATATAAGTCTTTATATAGCGGTTAGTTGTTTTTGCTTATTTATTCTATCCTAAAAAAAGAAATCTGCTGGTATGGATATTCATAATTTTCGTAATACAAATATTTATTGTAGCAATTTTAGCTTTAAATAAAATTCAATTATTTGAAGCTTTTCATAACAATCTTGTTAAAATAACAAGATAATATTATTGATTAAGCTCTTTGTTTAACATAGTGACAGCTCTCTCTTAAATACTTTTACTTTATCATATAGCAAAATTTAAATTAACCAGAGATTATGAGAACAAAGAAAGTTAATTAAGCTCTCAAGTAAACGTATCCCTAAAGGAAATGAACGCGGTTAATCAAAAGTTATGATGAATTTAGTTATTCCAAATAGAAAACAACAATTATTGAACATTCAACACTTCATCTCCTTTCAATTGCTTGTATACAGTAATCTACCAGATAAATCACAGATCCACACCCCCTATAACCCTTAACTAATAAAATATCAAAACTAATAATGAAATTACACAACGACCAATTCCAATACATCCCACAGCATCGCAAAAAGAACGCAGATACACACGCCTGATTAAACCATCACGGCGCCTACACATATACGCGTGCGCATTCTCCTGCACCGGCCGCACAGTTCTCCCTTTGTCCCGATGCACATACGCGCACCGATGTACAACCTCCTCCTCCTCCTCCTCATTTCAATATTCGGTAAATCAGACGTCGGCGATCTTTCTTTCGGCTCATTATACCGTGTGCGTATATAATGCGTTTGGGCGAGTGGGCCCCACTCGCTCGGCCCCAGCAACAGTTGGCAAAGAGAAAACATCTGTCGGTCGGCCGGCGCGCGCGTGCATCCCATACTATATGTGTATACATATACACTGTCCGCTCGTATATACCTTTGCGCCTCTCCTCTCACTCGCTCGACCCGAACACGCGCACGCATCACGCACAACAGAGATTCTCAAAAAGTTTCGAGGCGTTCATTGTGCGTCTCTTAACGAACCGCGTGACGGAATTGTGGTGAACGCGCGCGCATGCTAGACTGCAGTGTATACGCGTGTGGTATCGCGTGTCGCAATCATGTGTTTGTGTGTATAGAATTGTGCGTCGGTTTTCGGTTTAAGCATCGGTGGTAAAGGCGAACAATGTGTCGTGTACCTACACTGTTGTGGAATTACACCTCTTTGACAAAGGAAAATTGCGCAAATGTAATTTTCGTAGGTGTTGAGGATTGTGATTGCCAGTTTCTAAAGCAGAAATGAATGAAAATGTATATATAATGGTGCTCATCCATTGAAAATAATGATTTTTTTTCTTTTTTTTTTTTATATTCAGTAGCAAAATCTAAATGCGCTGTGGGCGTACTATTTTAAATGATAGGATAATCAGCTAATTTTTCAAAGCATGGAAAAGTTAATCTTTTTATTCTAATTTGATTGAATTACTATTTACTTTTGAATAGGTATAAGAATGAAAATTACATTTAAAAAGTTCAAATGTAGCGAAAGTAGCCAATTTTCACGTCTATTCCTTACAGAGCAATCAAAATCAATCTTTAAATATTTCACAGCATCCAGTCATCGTTTTTTTAAGAGTAGATAAAATATTATATTATGATTAAGAAATCGGTTTAAACTTTTAATGTACATACACACACTTTCACATGCATTATACAATCAAATAGTTAAACACTGTACAAACTTGCCATCGGATTAAATACATAATGCGTATACACTGTTTGAAAATCCAAATAATGTAGTAGCAATTATTCGAAACTATTTGTGCTGTACCATCCATTATTAATGTTTTTATTATAGTCTCATTCAATATTATCCCATCTACAATACCGCTACAAGCATTATCATTAACTACATGCAAATGATAACCACTATACATAAAATAACATATGATTGCCAAAAACAAGCAACCATTAATCGATCGTAGCCAAGTTAAAGTGCTATGTAAACAAACGCGCGCAACAACGCCAATTACAGCTCAAATAAGCGTACAATTATTATCCATGCCGCTTTAAAGCACCAAAAGCCAAAGCCGCCACCGTGCGCCATCAGCATAAACAGCGTTAAAAACGACGCGTCCAATTATCCTTAAACGCTCAGTCCGACTTGCAACATTTGAATACCCCCGACCACACGCGAATATAAAAAAAAGAAGGAGCGGCGACCACCCGTACAACAAAACGTTTGCGATCGAGTGCGTGCGCACGTTCCGGGAGGGAGTTCGCCGTATCCACCTACCCCATATATACACTATACATACGCGCCTACAGGTACGACGCGTCGCATTTGCGATTCGTACGCTCACGCACTACACCCCGCACGCGAATTTCCAGCATACACGTACGGGAGGATTTGCATATTCGCCCATTGATTCGGGACCGCGCGTTCAGTCGTAAATGTAGTCATTCTATAGAGGTGCGTATAACGCGAGTACGCCTGTGGCAGCGGCGGCTGCGCGAGGGGGAGCCTTGACTCACTCGTCGAAAATTACATCCGCTTTAGCGTTCTGTCTCTCGTAGGGGGTACGTACGTACAAAACCCCGGGCGCTCAATCCGATGACGCCTCGAGCAATAACCCGCGACTGACTATACACCGCGCACCCCCATGTGTATGTGTATGCGCGCAATGCAAATCGCGCGTCAGTCACCTGAAACTTCGGCTTACTCATGCTATACGAGGTGCGCGGGATATTGCGTGCACGTGCATGCGGCAGAGGTAGAGAAACGAAACGAGGACTCGTCTTTGTGTATAATGAGTTCATTGCTGACTTTTACGACTCTGTTTTGTATAGCGAGCGAGTGCAGAGGAAATTTCGCGCAAGTGTGCGGAGTCTGCTCTTGATTGCTGTATTCTCTTCGCTATGTGTGCAAACTGCGCTGCGTGCTTTTTTAGCTTGCACGTACGGTTGATGTATGTGTCGAGATGGAACTTTGTTATGTGAAAAATATGGTCTTTATTCTGAGGAATTTTTTATCATTAGTTTGTAATGTGATGAGGTTTTAATTTCGAATGTTTATGAGAAATTAAGAAAAACTGACGATAATACGTATTAGCAGCAGAGTTCGTGCGGCATCAGTATCTTTGGCACATAATATTGTATGTTGAGTATTGTATCATTAATTATTGGATTTTTATCGAGAGTGACCTCATACCTATACTCACAAATTTCCAACATTCACCAGCAGAAAACAAGAGTAATTTGTATAGTAGAGTAAATTCCTTACTCAGGAAAACAAACAAAATAAAATACATTCTATAATTCTGAACGTTTAATATGTTAATTTGAAATGTAGGAAACAGGTACACTGCGTTCCTTTATGATAAAAACCAAGATAAATGTCTAATTTATCCTCGTACGTGACTTATCTTCCTTTTCACTGGGAGTGCAATAAATGGTGATAAATTGGAATACATTCCCGCGATTTATATATACGAATTTACGAATACGGTGCAAAGTTTTCTTTCAATACTTTTTCTCGAACTTCAAACAGCATCGTATATCAAAAACACTTGCGAATCAATATCATTTCAAATTGAATTAAAATAACAAACCTGTGGCTACTCCTAATTTCCCAAAATTTCACCTAATTTCATCCGGAAAAGTAGCTCTTCCACACCGTATTGTTCCACCCACTACACCCAATTTAAAAATTCCAAAACAATAGCCAATCCACTCTCTCCTCCTCTAACAAAAATACTATCGCCACTTACACACACATTCTACCATCATCCTCTCGCTCAAAACATATCCCCCCCATACAATCACTCTCGGAGATCAGGATCAGCTGAAATTGAGAAACACTGCGTATCTGTGCCGCCTATATACATGTACCCACTCGCTCGTTGGCCACGCGACCACAGGTCGTCCGCTCTCCCGCCGTATACGTGAGTATATGTTGAAATCGGCCGCGAGAAGGTAGGGTATAGTAGTGGGGTATACATTTTCTTCGCGCGCGCGGCCCCGCGCGTGTACACGCGACGTATACGTGCGCCAGTCGGTCCGCGACTCTCTCCGCAGCAAGAGAGAAAGATATACTGTGCGCTGCATCAGCATCATCGCGATTATACCGTTACAACACATTATATACATACGTGCACACAGAGAAACGCGCGTGAGAAAAAGCTCTCGCAGTGCAGCGCATCAAAGGTGCAGCGTCCGTTCGTCCGGTGTGGGGTGTGTCGCGTATATTACACTCTCGATCGAGCGTGAAGTGCAGTGGTGGTTACACATCACAGCAAGGTTACGGCCGCGCGCTATTGTCGCGTGTATATGCGGATGGCATGGACCTGGGACCGGCCGGCTTTTTTGCAGCAGCAGCGTTTTTCAGGGCCAGCGTCGATGAAGTTCATCGGAAGTGCCGGAGACAGGACTTTTTTGTGACTGTGATGGAGTGTTGATAATTGATCGACCGATCCGATTTTCTGGACCGATAGATAGAGGAGACACGGATATTCGGAATAAGATTTATGAGGCACTCGTTTTACAAGCTCGCCTCCGAATTAGGGGCTTAATTGACTCTGCCGTGTGTATAGATTCATCTCCGCGGGAGGGAGAATTCGTGGAAAGCACGAGAAAACAGGATACCTTAGGCTTGCGCAAGAGAGTGCATGCAGCGCGCGAAGCTTTATTTATCTCGCCGCTCGCGCTAAGGTCGCTCACCTCTCGGAAATTCCGCGGCGGTGTGGCGGGTTTCCAAAAGGCGGCGCAGCGCTAATTAACACCGGAGCGGAAGGAGTGTGCATCCACCTGAGCCAGAGAGAGCCGAAAAAGAATTCTGAAAGAGGGTTGAGGGATAAAACGAGCAAAAGGAAGAAGCGAAGAAGGAAGCGGAACGACGAGAGGGAGCGGCGATAAAGAAGGCAAAGAGAGGAGCGCGCGACGTTTTAAATAGATGCAGGAATCCCGGCCGCGGCGCCGCGAGAAAAAGCGAGAATTAAAGACGCCGAGCGGGTGGGAATAACACGTCGCTATAGGGAATAACCGAAGAAGCGCCGAGAATAATTTCTGCGAGCTGCTCTGGATTTGATTTGGGAGTCGATGTGTGTACCACCGCTGGCGAAAAAGTTTCGCGACTCGTGACGGGACTACCGGGAATCGTAGATAAGCGCCGAACTGTTAAGAGAGCACGCGCGCGTACTGACTTCTGAAAAGAATCCGCGCGGTTGCGCTCGAGAGTTATTGAAAATAGCTTTTGGCTGGCGCGGGCGAGCGAGCAAAGTTGGAATAAATTTCACGCTGTGATCGCAAATTGTTCGCCGAAATCTGAGAAATACGCGGTGAAAGTGTATACGCGGAAACATTGTTTACCACAGTACTGAAAAGTTTTCTAAAGTTACGCAAAGTGTGTGTTTCAGTGTGATATAAAAAAAGAGGTGACACTATTTCTCTGAACTTGACATTCCCGCTGTATAAACACGCGCGCCACCGACACACATTTATATATTATACCGGAGTGAAGGGACCGCAGCCGAGATAAAGAAAAATAATCGGACAGCCGCCGATGAGTCCCTGCGTCAGGTTCCGTTAGGTCCTCACGGTCCCCTTTCACGCGCGCAACAACATCGTCATCGTCCTCAACATGCTGTGCGGTACGCTAGCTAGTCGTGGCGGTGCGAAACAGCAACGTCGACGGCTTCAGGG
This sequence comes from Torymus flavipes, assembly GCA_030522905.1. Lineage (NCBI taxonomy): Eukaryota > Metazoa > Arthropoda > Insecta > Hymenoptera > Torymidae > Torymus > Torymus flavipes. Next base: position 7,673 of record JAPYZO010013949.1, read on the forward strand.
TGACGAGTACAGGCCGCTGACTGCGGCGACCAAGAGCAATGTCACTATTGGATGTATGGGCAGTAGCAGCAATACCAAGCCGAGTGTCAAAGCGCGCAAAGCGCCCATCAAGGGTATTCTCAAAACGGTGAGTATGCGGGGAATTGGATTGCGAGGGCAAAGGGTGGCGAAGGATGTATGTAGCACGTATAGTTCGAGGTGGTGGAATGGAGTTGATGAGATTGTGGTTAATTCAGGTTTATGTCGAAACTAACGTGATACGAAATTTAAAAGAAAAGGTATATAAACAAACAGAGATTTTGATGTCACGAATGTATGCGTGGAATTGTTATGATTGGGATCACGTTTTGCAAGTCAGCAATCATTTTCACGTTTTGCCATAACAAATTTTGTGAATGAAGCGATACGCAAAACGATTGTGTTTTGGCATTCCGTGAGGTTTAGAAAGAATTAAGTATAATATACAAGTATATATACCAGTGTATGCAAAACAACTTTTACTTTGATTGTCTGTAAACTCCCACTCTTGTTTGAAGATTAGTGACATACTTTTATCTTGCTCCAAAAATGTTTTTCAAAATAAATTCACTTTTTAGAAAGTGTTGAAGTCAGGTGATAAATTTGAAACAAATATAAGACATGTTAACATTTCTAAAATTTTATTATAATTTTACGAAAAAAATATTATATAGATTTAAAAATATAAATGGATTCGAAAGTATTTTAAATACAAAATTATGTCACACGCGTATACTCCAAACCTGTGATAAACACGCTTATGACATACATATTTATATGTTTATTTAAATGTCTGAGTAAGTGTTAAATGAGAATTCGTAAAAATTAATTAATCAAAATAGTGATTTTGAACGTTTTTACGGTTGTCATGTACTTTCTCTTTCTGAAAGCAAAATGCAGCTAATCGTTTAAATACCGTTACAATCGACTGCATCATTTACATCATGACACATTCAAATAAAAGGACCCAGCTAGTCAATATTAGAGCTATCATTGTTTTATACGTGCATGTACTGGTTTATTTATCAGTTTATATTACAAGCAAGGGCATGATAATATTGATCATCGATTTACGGAAATGTAATTAACGATGTACCGTTAATTCTGCGTAATGTCAATGAGCTAGGTCTAGATATGTAGTAGCTGAAATTAATGCCTCATTCTGCATATGCAAATGAAATCATTAGGACAGTAAAACTATCTGAATTATAATCTTTATTTGACTTTATACCGTGATCAGTTATTTATACGATTACTCTGCTTGTAATTAAAGTGCATGTACCGCATCAATATAAATGATGTCGGAAATGATATAATTTCAAACTGTTTTTATGAAACAGAATTTCAAAGTATTGTAATACGAATTTAAACAATTTTTAAAATCCAAATATTGAAAATTATATGTTAAGCCGTAATTTATTCGGCTCTGAGTTGTGGAGTATTTCACAATTTAATACCGCTTGATAATTGCAAATTATATAAGGCGATTCATTATTATCCTGAAGCGCTTATTAACTACGTTGCTCGTGATTACCGATATTTTCATCGACATTAATACATGATCAAACATAATTTATATTATATTATTACAATAATAGATTCACAAATAATTGGAAATTCTCCAAATCACCTATACTACGTTATTCATCGATGTTAATACAACCGTCACACGTGAACACGAAACCGATGTAAAATTCGAATTCCCTTCATTTGACCGCACCCGCGCAAAAAAGCCTCTCTTTCTCTGAACCCGCGACAACAACGAGTCAACACACACCAAATACCGCATCCGAGCAAATAATCGGGGAATCGCACGGGGCGAAGAAGAATGTATGTCCGAGGCACTTGTAAAGCAAGTCAAACGCGTACACACCAGCAAGGCTTTTTCTCAAAAAACCTCCGCGAGCCATGAATAATTCACGTTTAGTTAGCGGATCTCCGCTGCGCGCGCTGAGAGTATCCCTATATACGCGCGTGCGAGCGAAAAATGCCAACGTAATTGCATTCAGCACCCCGCGTCCCTGTATACGTGTGTGTATGTATCGGTGGGCAAGAATCGCGGAGAAGAGAGACTGGTCACGACACGTGCATTCGCGCCGGGGGCCTTGAGGCCCCGTTTGCTTGCTCCGAAAGTCTCTGGTTGCTCCTTTCTTACAAGAGCGCGCGAGAGCTGGGTTCTAAATCCGGCGCGATCCGCGGCTCGCCGGCGCCGCGCGAGCGTGTAAATATATTCCGGGTGGGAACACACCTCTTACTCTCGTCGAATCGCGCGCGCCTACATTACCTTTTTCATTACATGTTGTTGGCTTGGTGTGTTTCTATAGAGGCGCGCGGAGATTTAAACATCGCTGCTGCGGCGTTTATTTGCGCTCGCGATATCTTTTTTTGGTTTTTACGCGGCTTTATGAAGTTGCCCGCGGAGAGATGCCATCCACGGGGATTGGATAATTGACGCGTGACAGACACGCTTGTAGAGCCTCGCCTTTTATTTGTTCGCCTTTTAGTTCGGTGAGGTCGTAAAACTGGATGTTCCCTGAATTAATACGAGGGGCGAGTGACGGAGCGATTTTCAAGGAAAAGAGTTTTCTGAAAGTTTTATGGCGATGGAATGAGGTAATATTAGACGAGAGTATGGAAAATTATTAATATAGTTGATGTATGTGAATAACGAAGAAGAGCAATTATGTTAGTGATTTACATATAAATTTAATAATTTGTAATTTAATACTGATTTTAACATTTTAGAAGTCGGTACATTTATCATTTTTTGAATATTTAAACAATTTGTAGATGCCAATAAATTCTTTTATCAACT
>JAPYZO010013959.1:0-11375 GCA_030522905.1 Torymus flavipes
AGAGAGGTGAGGTATGGCGCGCTCGCATTTCTACTTTCAAACATACTAGCATCCTCAAACTTTTCACCACCTACCGCACATGCGCACCGCCGGTCCATGGCCCGTATGGAACAGACAACAATAATTGTAGTCGAACCAGCACCATTCCAAAGGTAAGAAGAAGTAGAAAAACTCGTTTGTTCGTTCTTACATATTTTTCTATCGAAATGAGACTTCAGCTTTGCACGTAAAAAAGTCCTATCTCGAGAACTCCACGATTTTACGTTGAGAATTTCTGTAGTTCTGAAAAATTGCTAGTGAAATTATTTCTCTATCTTACTATATATATCAACATATGAGGCGTTTCACTTCAATTGTCCCAGCGCGCGGCGCGCGAGCCCCAAATCGTAATATTTCTAATTCATATTTATGATACTAAAATGTACTTTAAAAAATTTTTTGATAAGCGTTTCCGACGTATTTTATTCTCAGCTTTCCAATAGTGTAGACTGTTTTTGCAAGAGTGTCCATTTTCCCCTTTAAACGCTCTTTCGCATTCTATTTCTCGCAGAAAACATCTCGGGCACTCTTTGAAAAATATCCTTTCGTACGTAAAAAATGCTCAACTTTCGATCTAGATGGTAAACAAAAAAATTATTATCGTTTGAAAAAGCACGATTTGGGGCTCGCGCCCCGCGCTCTGGGATAGTTGACGTGAAACGCCTCATATTATCCTCCCATTGTGAAGTATTCAATTTGAAGACAAAACTTAATTTTTGGATTTTAAACAAATGTTAATTTTGTGACCGAATCTGCGTAGAAATGTAGACTCATGAATTGACGTAACCCAGGGATACAATTTCAATAAGTGGTGTGGTTAATAATTCAGCACGAATCAAATACTTTAAACTAATATCAATCTCAATTCATTTTATTTCAAGCACTCTTTTACCTTGCGGTGGTTACGTCGATCGCAGAAGAACGGGATAAGTGGACTCCTCCCTCCGTGTAGCAGCCTCAGGCTGCTACATTCAACACGCCACAATACTTCACCGCACTATCGAGCGGTCGACCAAAAATCGGCTGATATACTGAATCACACGACCGCAAGTTTTCCCTGACTTTATTATCTTACGGAATGTTACGGCTGATATACGGTATTCCACGACCCTAATTTTTCCCTGACTTTATTATCTTACGGAACGTTACGGCAGAGATACGGAATTCCACAGCCGCAAGTTTTTCCTGACTTTATTATCTTACGGAAAGTTACGGCTGATATACGGAATTCCACAGCCGTAATTTTTCCCTGACTTTAATATCTTATGGAACGTTAGGGCAGCAATACGGAATTCCTCGGCCGCAATTTTTCCCTGACTTTAATATCTTACCGAACGTTACGTCACAAATACGGAATTCCTCGGCCGCAATATTTCCCTGACTTTAATATCTTACGGAATGTTACTGCAGAAATACGGAATTCCCTGACCGCAATATTTCCCTGACTTTAATATTTTACGGAACGTTACGGCAGAAATACGGAATTCCACGGCCACAAGTTTTTCCTGACTTTATTATCTTACGGAAAGTTACGGCTGATATACGGAATTCCACGGCCGTAATTTTTCCCTGACTTTAATATCTTACGGAACTTTACGGCAGAAATACGGAATTCCACGGCCGCAATTTTTTCCTGACTTTAATATCTTACGGATACTTACGGCAGAAATACGGAATTCTCGGATCATGTTCCGTGCGGATGGGTAACGGATTCTTACGGAGAGGTATGCATTGCAGACGGAGTTTTACGGCCATTGTACGGTTTTTGACGGTAATATCATTATTCACTGGAAACGGAATGATAAGGAATGTAAAAGATAACCAAGGATCACGGAAGATAACGGAAACTTCTTCCTTTGCATAAATTTTTTACACGGCCGTGTATACGGGGCACGGGATATTACACGGGATTGGTCCGGTTAGACACTTTTTACCATGACACAAACACAAACCATCTCAAGTGAACCAAAGGCAAAAAAAAAAAGAAAAAGTTTATTTTTGTACAATTTAGAAATTTATAATCAAAATGATTAATAAAGGCTATTATTATTATTATTATTATCAGAAAGTAAAACTTAGAGTCACGCGTCTTTAATTCATTGTTTGAGAATGTACAGAAAGATTGTGTTAAGACAAAGTTAATAAACAATCAAATTTTAAGTTAAAGTCCACATAAAGTCTAGGACAATTAAAAAAGGAACAGATGAATAACACAGGAATAGGAAGGAACAAGAGAGAACAACAAGGAATAGCTCGTTGTGGGTCGTTCTGTCCATGATCAAGTGTTGATAACCTACAACTGCGGTAAGTTTATGAAAAAATTAAGAATAATAAGTAACTTTTATAAGTGAATAATTGAATTTATTTGTATAATATAATTATTGTTAATTGTGGGAATTATTATTGTCATTTCAGATAAGGAAAATAATTGAATCCAGAGTTCAATTTAATATTTAATGAAAAGTTATAGATGATGAAGCTGTTTAGAAAAATAATTATAAACTTTACCTTTGTGTTAAAACTTCACATTTCTTAGCATATGGAATTTTGCCTCACTCTACGATGTTTCGAATAGTGCTCCACCAATGAAAATAAATAATTGAAACTTTCAAGCTTCATCCTGTATGTAACCAAAGCTCGTATAGTTTATTTGCAGTTTCTAATTGTAATAAACAATTTATAACTTCTCTAGAAAGTTTCATCTTCTATAACTTCTGATTAAATAATAAATTGAACTCTTGATTAAATTATTTTCCTTATTTGAAATGACAATAATCATTCCCACAAGTAACAATAATTATATTATACAAATTAATTTAATTATTCACTTATAAAAGTTACTACCACAGTTAGTAGGTTAATGCTTGATCATGAACACGACACACAACTAGCTATTCCTTGTTGTTCTCTCTTGTTCCTTCCTATTCCTGTATTTTGCATCTGTTCCTTTTTTAAGTCTCCTAGTGTTAACGTCTCATGTGCAGTGATGTGCCTTGATTCTTGCTTCTTGAATCTTGTCTCAAGCGCGAAAAAATCGTTTTCCGCATTCTTATACATTTATAGTTTATAGAAATAGAAAATAATATAGAAAAAAATGACCATAGATTAAAAATTATTAAGATTCGGACAACGATTTTTTTCGCGCTTGAGACAAGAGACAAGAGACAAGGCACATGAGACGCTATGTGGACACTCGCTAGCAAGCGTATCGACAGTCGACACTCGACACCCGACACGCACTGATTTGCGCATGAAAAGGCACCTTTAATGTTATTCATATACGACGTGTACATACAGTAATACAATTAAAAAAGTATTTAGAAGGTTAGGGCAGTTTACAATATTATTTGTGAAATTATTTGTGAAATTATTAGGGAAAAAGTTTATAACTAATTTTTTATTTTTAAATTTATTAATACAACAATGTTGACGAAATTTGAAACAAAATCTGCTCGTGTTAAAGGTCTATCTTTTCATTCTAAACGGCCTTGGATACTTGCTAGGTTAATATATTTATTTTGATTTTATTTTGTCGAAAATTATAGAAGTATAATACATTTATTTATATACTGTCTTGTTTGCATATTTTATATATTTTATAAAATTTGTAAAAAATGAAAATCCATTATTTTTCAAAATATTTAAAATACAACCCTGCTGAAAATAGTTTAATGAAGAAATGTAACAAAGCGTACCAAATCCCACCTACTATTATGCGCAACAAAATCATATTTTTCTGTATAAATATCAGACTGTAACATAACTATTGATAGTGATTAATAATAAGTTCATTATTATTCTTAGAATTTATTATTAATAACTTTTTCATCAAATTAGTACAAATATTAATTAATTTTTTCTCTTGATGATTTTTTCGTAATATATTCATAGTGCTTCATGGATAAGTAACAAAACATAAACTTTATCAATACTAATCACCCCAGCGGAAATTATAAAATGTAAAAAACACAAGTAAATGTAAGAAAAAGTAAGAAAATGTAAATTAGTGTAAGAAAATGTAATAAAATTTAAAGAGACATAACTAAGTGTACTTCTTTGTTGGATTTTGGATGGTTTCTATGTTTTTGTACACTTACATTTTATTACAATTTTTAACTTTTTTTTAGTTCTTTCTACGTTTTCTTACCTTTGTTTACATTTTATTACTTTTTCATTTATATTCTTAATTGTAAAATTATTTTACAGTTCTTTTCATTTTTTTTTTTTTACAAATTTCTATAAATTATTATATTTTGTTATACTTTTTAACGTCTTTTTACATTTTTCAATTTTTATTACATATTCTTAAATTTTATTATACTTTGTTGTACTTTGTTATACTTTTTAATGGTTTGTAACGAAATAACAAAATAAATATAATATAATAAAATATATTTGTAACGAAATAAGAAATATAATGTGTAATAAAATGTGATAAAATGTAATAAATTGTATAGAAATGTGAAATTGTGTAAAAAATTGAGAGTTTCTGAAAAAAACTGTAAATTGTTACACTTTCTTACATTTTATTACATCTTTTCATTCTTTTTTTTTACACTTTTTCATGTTTACGTTAAAATAACTGAAAAAATGAAAAATTTTACAAATGTAAAAAAAAACTAAGAAAATGTGAGGAACTTTAAAATATGTAAGAAAGTGTAAAAATCGTCCAAAATCCAACATAAATATACGATTACTTACATTTTCTTACAATTTCTTACGACTTTTATAGTTTATTACACTTTTTTAACATTTTCGATTTCCGCTAGGGTAATAATTAAAAAAAGAATGAATAAATCCTATTTTCCATATTTTTTTGTTTATTTTTAATGAAACCAATTACTGATTTGGAATACCCCCTTATGTTTTTCTTAAAAATATTTCACCAAGGAAGGTAATCAAGATTATAAGTTATAACAAAATAATCAATTAGAATAAAGAAAAATGTGACATAGACCTTATAATAAATAACTTTAATAAAAGATTTTTCATTGACATAATGTTTGAACAACTTTTTAATTCACCATGCAAGATCCTTTTTTGAAGAGGTAGTATTGTCTACACCAACAAATAGCCCATACTGGGCAACTTCATCAGTGATTGTGCAAATAAAGGAATTGTAATTTTTGTCGTGCAATTAAGAGGCTTAAAAATTGATCAAAAGTAAAAATGTTTTTTAATACAATTTTAGAATGTTCAAATATTATGTCATTGAAAAATTTTTGAGTAAAGGTGAAAAGTAGACGTTTAACATGGCTATTACTAAACATCCATCAGATAAGAGCCCATTGTTTCCGAGTAGTAATATTTCAATATTTGTTTTGTTTTGAACTTTGATTAAAGAAACTATATCTACTAATGTATATACCTGTAATACAGAAATCTAACGGACGAACAGTAGGGCTGTTAAATAAAAGAAAATCTCTAAATATCACTTAAGAACCAGTAAATGAACACTAGTTTTTTGTGCAGCTAATGGCCATACTACCAAGTTATTGTTTATTTGGAAATAAATAAAACAATTAAATACGACGTTTCGGACGTTTTATTACGTCCCTCGTTCATCAATGAATAATTTCTGACTACACATTAATTAACCTGAAGAGTGACGTAATAAAACGTCCGAAATGTTGTATTTAATTGTTTTACTTATTTCCAAATAAACAATAGATTGGTAGTATGGCCATTAGCTGCACAAAAAACAACTACAACACAATCTACCATTAGCTTCAAACAATCAAAATGAACACTAGTGCTACCCAGTCGTAAATTATAAATGTAGTTATATATGTATTATCTATAATGTATTATAGATGAAAAATTGTATACACAAGGGGGATGACGAGGTTTGCATTCTGCCACCCTTGCATTTTGCCTGAGTGGCAATTTCCACGTGCTCTGGACTGGACAACTCTTTACCTCCCTGGTTATGTAATATGCTATAAAACTGTTTGTAACTGTTTAAAACTGCTTATAAATGTTCCAAAAGGTAGGATTTAAGATACATTTTCAAATATGTTTTAGGAGTTTTAGACAGTTTGAAACAGTTTCAAATAATTTTGAATGATACTTTAAATGAATTAATAATTTGTAATTAATTAAACTATTATTAACAAATAATGATAATAATTAATAATTCGTAATTAATTAAACGAATTATATTTTAGAATTATATTTATGAATAATATTTTGAATGATATTTAAGGTTGTATTGGCTATGTGATCCAAGTCGTGAGTCAGCATTACTAAAGATTATCAATAATTAATTACCAAACTGTATTTATCACTCTTTGTTTAATATGTTTATAAAAATACACCAGACAAAGAGTTTAAAGCCTGCAAAATCGAAAATCAGATGAAAATTTTGTAGGAATTTCGACTTTTAAAAATCATTTGTCTTAATACATTTTTTATTTTATTTAAAACAATGGCGCATCTTCAAATTTTATTCAATTATTATTTTTTTGGTCTTATATTGTTCAAAGAATAATTCCTAAGAGTCTCTAGCGGAAATTTTCCAATGTAATGAACCATAAATAAATGTTAAAAAAGAGTGAAAAAATGTAACTTAGCGTAAGAAAATGTAAAAAACTGTAAATGAATGTAATAAAGTATAATTTTCGGTTGGATTTTGGACATTTTTCCGTTTTGTTACACTTTTTTACAGATATTTATATTATATTACAGATTACAACTTTTTTATCATAGAAACTTACATATCCTTACGTTTACTTACATTTTATTACTTTTTCATTAATGTTTTAAATTTTAATATAAAGAATCAAAAAATTGAATATGTAACAAAACGTAAAAAACTGTAATAATCTGCAAAGTAAAATAAAAATAGGTAAGAAAATGTAAGTTTCTGTAAGAAATTGTAAACAGGTTTATTTTTTTTACAAAAAATCACATTTTTTTACATTTTGCTTCACATTTTTACTTTTTTTTGTATTTTGGTTAAAATAAATTGAACAATTAAAAAGTTGAAAAACGTAATCAAATCTAAGGAAACGTAAGAAACTGGAAGAATCTGTACAAAAACGTAAGAAAACGTAAGAATTTGTAAAAAATGTCCGAAATCCAGCATAAATATACGAATCCTTACACTTACTTACGAATTCTTACGTTTTTGTACCATATGTTACATGTTTTCAACATTTTTAATTTTCGCTAGGGGATCGCAGAACTCAAAAATAAAAAATATGTCTTGTGTAATTACTAAACTTAGATTTTCGAAAAAAGAGATCACTTTTTAATTGACTGTACTTTTGAAAATGTTGAATTATTTGAAACAGAAAAAATATGTTATATTTCTAAGTTCTGTGATCTGTTAGGAATTCTTCTTCGAACAATATAAGACAAAAAAAAATGAGAATCCTATACAAAAAAAGACATGAACTTGAGATTGTCACCTCTAATGATTGTGACTAGAATGTTGTGATTGAAGGCGCATAGCACGCCTTTAATGTAACTGCATTCTCCTGAATCGTCTGCGATAATTATGTAATGTAAATCATAATGTAAATCGTAACGTAAATAGATTTGTTAATGTATTCTGCCGGTTCATTTTGTTGACGTTTTATTAATTCTAGGTACATCATACGATAAACCAATCACTTAATTGTGGTAATTTCATGTTCTAAAATTTTTTTATAACTCAAAAATATAGACAAATAGGTCTGGTATCTGGTTAATAGAGAAGAGCATAGGGAAAAAAGGATAGATTTAGGAAACAGCCGACAGTAGAAAGGGCTCTAGCACGGGTGCGGTGTGATCTATTTACAATTAATGTATTTTATTTATTTAATGTAATATATTAAATTTAGTGTTGAAAAAATAAAAAAGTAGATAGTACCCTAGCGGAAATTATAAAATGTAAAAACCCGTAAGTAAATGTAAGAAAAAATAATAAAATGTAGAGATGTAACTAACAAGGAGAGTCCATGGCCTCCGGGAAACGGATTTTCGCGGGCATTGGAGAGTAAATTTCTGGTACCTAAAAATGAAGCTCAGTGCTGATATTTCCATCCAATGGGCCCTATTTCTTGAGATATTGGAAATCTCATCTCAAATTTCCTCTATTTCGTCAAAAAATGATGTCTCTTCTATTCACTGTCACATTGCAAGTATTTAAGATACGACAACGAGGATAAAAAATTATAAAAGTAGACAGTAAAAGCTAAAATTTAAGCCCTGATTCGTGAAAAAATATTGATTTTTCAGAAAGTTATAAGCAATCAAAGATACAGTACGAAAATGGTTAAAAATACTATCCATTTAATCGGTTAAAATGAAGGCAAATTTTTAACCATTTTATTACGCTGTCTTTGATTGCTTGTAACTTTCTGAAAAATCAATATTTTTTCACGACTCAGGGCTTAAATTTGAGCTTTTACTGTCTACTTTCATAATTTTTCATCCTCGTTGTCGTATCTTAAATACTTGCATTTTTTTGACGAAATAGAGGAAATTTGAGTTGAGATTCCCCATATCTCAAGAAAAAAGTGCCCATTGGACGGAAATATCAGCACTGGGCTTCATTTTTAGGTATCAGAAATCGACTCTCCAATGCCCGCAAAAATCCGTTTCCCGGAGGCCATGAACTCTCCTTGTAAGTGTACTTCTTTGTTGGATTTCGGATGGTTTCTATGTTTTTGTACACTTACATTTTATTACAATTTTTAACTTTTTTTTAGTTCTTTTTACGTTTCCTTACCTTTGTTTACATTTTATTACTTTTTCATTTTTATTCTTAATTGTAAAATTATTTTACAGTTTTTTTCATTTTTTCATTTTTTTTTTTACAAATTTCTATACATTATTATATTTTGTTATACTTTTTAACGTCTTTTTACATTTTTTCAATTTTTATTACATATTCTTACATTTTATTATAGTTTTTAATGGTTTGTAACGAAATAACAAAATAAATATGATATAATAAAATATATTTGTAAAGAAATAAAAAATATAATGTGTAATAAAATGTGATAAAATGTAATAAATTGTATAGAAATGTGAAATTGTGTAAAAAATTGAGTTTCTGTAAAAAAAAACTGTAAAACGTTACACTTTCTTACATTTTATTACATCTTTTCAGTCTTTTTTTTTTACACTTTTTTTACTCTTTTTCACGTTTACGTTCAAATAAGCGAAAAAATGAAAAATTTTACAAATGTAAAAAACTGTACTGACAAACCGCTATTTTCTTTTCATTATATTTTTATGCCAACCTTGCAATCTCTGAGGATAGAATAATGGGTAGACCATAGGTTCCACATTTGGATCCATCGAATTTATCGATCGCAATACTTGCGTGTCTTTATTCCGAACCGTCACATATGGTTCAGGAATATCACTATCAGCGGTTGTACTAAACACTGCTGCAACTTCGTTTACTCTTTACAAATTATATCTATTACGATCGTACCCAGGTTTTAAACAACTAAATAATAATTGTAATTCAGGTTCAGTATCATTAACTAATAATTCACGTTGATGATTAATTTCATATGACTTTGCAAATTACTAAATTATTACATTCTCTTAACATTTGTTCTAAATTATCCATAATTTCTCTATCGCATCCTAAATTATCTGACATCCTGTAATCAACAGCCTCTTGAAGATCGACAATAAAAAGTTGACCATATTGAGGATTTTCATTCTCCGATGGGTATAAAGCTTCATTTATTTGGTAATAGACTTGTCCTTGCATCTTAAAACTAAGGAGCTCTTCCTATTGTAAGAAAATTAACTAAATTTGCATTAAAGGAAACCGAACTATTGTAATGCCGAATACGTGCGAAGAACGCCCGACTTTTTACATCGTTATTTTCAAATAATGAACGTAATTCAGCTGGAAAATCTGGAATAGATTCTAATTCAACTGATCGATGCCGACAACATTCATTAAATGATTTATCTTTATTAAACACCTTTTCTGCTGCAAAGTGTTTGGCATTACAATGTTTACATAAATCATTCATTTCCCCTAAATAATGTTCATTGACATTGTTGTTTCATAAAATATTTATGTTTTGTTCCAGTAATCTTTGATTATCAATATTTCTTTCGCGTCGTAGACGCGTCGTTCGAATTCGAGTACTTCATCATCATATTCTAGTTCACGATATAATCTAACTCTAAATTGCATTACTCAGCTGCTTGAGTACGTCGTCTTTCAACAAATTGTGAATTCACGTCGCGATTAGTACGAATACGCTCTCTATACCTTCTAGCTCTCTCAGCTGCTTGAGTACGTCGTCTTTCTGCGTTAGTTGATCTCTCTCTCCTGATGTTTGTTTTATGCGTGATCTACTTCTGCGATTAGAGAAATTCGTATTATTTCCAATAAATTCTGACGAATTCTGAGAATTGAGAATATCCAAATTTGCAACAAATTGTGAATTCACGTCGTGATTAGTATGCTACAACTGCTTGAGTACGCTGCCGTTGACTACTAATTTCCACTGATCCTCTAATTATAGACCTTCCATGATTAGGTTGTCTATCAGTCGGCTCCTCGTTTTGCTGAAGTTCCATCTTGTAGTTCTTTATATAATATCAATACTATGATTCACTACCCCTTCGTATTTATTTTATGAATTAGTAAAAGATGTAATGAAAGGATTGAAGAAGAACTTCCAATTCAAAATAAATATTGATTAATTTTTAACAGTATATCTCCTTAACATAATAATTAACATATAAAATATTAAACAATGATGGATAAATTTGGTAAATTCAACAATAATCATATAATATGATTAACAAAATAGGTTTATATTTAATAATGGCGATGAATCTTAATGTGTTTTAATGGTAATGATAAATTTGGAACAATAATAAAAGTACCGAAATTCAATAATGATGATAAATGCTCAACAGTAATGATATATGTGTTTGATATTAAAATTTAAAATGTCAATTTTCAAATTTTAGTTTTCTATATCGTAATAAATTCAATGTTCGCGGTAAGTTTTCGATTGTTATGCTAAATGATGAATGTTCGCAGTAAGTTTTCAATGGTAACGGTAAGTTTTCAATGGTAATAGTATGTTTTCAATAGTAATAGTAAGTTTTCAATGGTAATTGTAAGTTTTCAATGGTAATGGTAAATTTTCAATGATAATGGTAAGTTTTCACCGTTCGTGGTTGATTCTCAATGTTCGTGCATACTTGATACAGTATGCATTTAGATGTAGCAGAAAAACAAAAATCAGATTGTTACTCATTTAATAAAAAACCGCTGCCAATTCATTGGCACGTAGCTTCCTCAAAATAATTTATTGATTCCTTTTATTAAATTAAAATTTAAAAAATAAATTTTTCAC
>JAPYZO010013981.1:0-10185 GCA_030522905.1 Torymus flavipes
AAATCACGTGATACAAACTTCTAACACTTATATTCATGTTTCTAGAGAGATTTAAAGAAGTCGAAAATTTTACTATTACAAAGCTTCCTCTAGGAGGAATCAAAATATAGGTAGACCTGATTTATTTATAACAATAACAATGAATAATGTTTTAAAAAAATTTCCAATTGGGATGACCCCTAATGATATTCCAAATATTACAGTAAGATTATTTCACACTAAATTTCTTGATTTGTTGTATGATATAACGCAAAACGAAATTTTTGAACCTGTTTTAGCTCATGTATATACAATTGAATTCCAAAAAGACGGTTACCGCATCTTCATTTGCTTGTCACACTACATCCAAATAATAAATTAATAACACCTGAATCCATCGATAGACATATATCTGCTGAAATACTATCTGATAATAATATCTTACAAAAATTAGTTATAAAACATATGTTGCACGGACCACATACTGAAACGTCTCCCTGTCATGATCAAAGTAAAGACATATGTAAAAAACATTTTCCAAAACAATTCCAATCATCACATCATTTAAAAAAATGGCTATCCTCAATATAAACGAGTAGATAATAATTCTGATAATCATAAATAGTGAATAAAAACAAGCAAACAAATTATTCCAGTAAACAATTTTATGGTAGTTCCATATAATAAATTTCTTTTGCAAAAATATCAATGCCATATAAATGTTGAATATTGTGCTTCTATTTGAAGTATTGAGTATATTTTTGCTTACATTCCCAAAGGTAGCGATAGAACATTTTTGAAAATCAAAAAAGATAATAATACTAATGATCATTCGGTGTCTGATAAAATAACAGAATATATTGACGGTAGATATTTGAGTCCAATGGAGGCAGCATGGCGTTAACAGGAATTCCCTTTATGTGGAAGAAATCATACTGTAATACGTCTTGCAGTTCATACAGAAAATCAGCAACGAATAATTTTCGAAGATGTAACGAGGTAAATGTCAGGCTAGGGTACGCTCGTCACGAAGCGGATTTTCCGATGAACGGCGCAGCCATGGATAAAGACGCGAGCACGGGAGCGTGCCGACCCTCAGAGACCTGCTGCTCCGCAGCCTCGAGCCACTACTGGCCGTCAGCAGCTTTCGGCAGCAGCCGCACTTATCCGCGTTGCCAACGCGCGACTTAACCATTGCACTATCTCTCTCTCGGAGCGTGCTGCTCCAACTGCTCAGCTATGCGCGAGTACTCCTCGTACTCGCGCCCGCGGAGGTTGGCGGTATTCTATATACCGGGCCACCGATATAGGAAATGGTTGTGGGGGAGGGGCGCGCGAAATAACACGCGAACACTCAACTGGAAAGGACTGAATTTATTGCGCGCTGAGCACACAGAATCTCATCTACACGGCACGTGTCAGTTACGCGCAGAATCGGATGGTGCGCCCGCGCTCGCTAAGCAGTGCACTAAGTTTGCGTGTACGTGTGCACTCGGCCGTGCACACGTACACGCAAAAGCGGCTCGAGCTGACATCGGTCAAACGCCGGGCGCGATCGACTCCCGCGCGCGTGTCGGCTAGCCTCGCTGCCTCGCCCGAGATTTACTCCCCGGACGCTCGTCGTCGCAAATTTAACAAAAAGAAAAGAAGAATCTGAAGGTGTTACGTATGAGAGCAATTGTGGTATAAACACAATTGATAGAAAAATCAATTTAGATCAAAATTTTGAAAAAAATATTTTGAGAGATAGCGAATGTGATATTATTTATTTTGATATAGAAAAGTCTGGATTTGAAAATCATGTGATATTTTACAAATCACCGCGATTTCGGGATCTTACGAATTCAGCGTTTATATCCGTCCTACTCAGGCAATTTCTAGGAACAAAATTTATCGGGTTAAGTTGTAATGCTCGCTTTGACGTTTCATGAATTACCGAAGCGATCATAAGGAATAAATTATACGACAAATTTGAACAAATTAGTTTTGCTGATACCTTACCGTTTCTCAAAAAGGATCTGACAGATCGGAAAGGCGCAGGCGCATTTACTTTATCAAACTTTGCATGTTTGATGTAACAATACTGCAGAAAATCGTTAAATTTGTTGGCAAAAAAGAAAAGTTATTTAGCCTTATTACAAGATTTGAAGAATCAGTGAAGCAATTGGTAAATATGGAAAAAATTAAAACCGCCATAGTAGAATTAGGTGGGTTAAAAATAGTAATTTCAAGAGGTATTCTTAGGAAAATTGCTGATACTGGCATTATTCTGAAAAATTTGAGAATAACGTTAAAAAATGGTGGTTTGTTATAATGTTATAACGAGATGTTATAACGTTGCCTTCGAAAAAATATGATGATACTAATAAGCCACTAGTAACCAAAGATAAGAAGGTTATTAATAAAATAATCAACTTTTTAAATAGTTCTTAAAGTGATATTACTAAGAGTTTTGTTATTTTCTTTCTATAGTTTTAATGCTTTAACAGATCAGACGCGGGATTAGCTGGGTGAGAGAGTCGTTAGATGAAAGCCAAAACGAAACCGCATTTTATGTTATTTTATTGCATGAAGAAATATGTACATGCTGGCTGCCAAGCAGTTGTATTTAATAAAATAAAACTGTCCTGCAAAAGGGAAGACAAAGGAGCGCGGCAAACCGCCTGCCGTGACCACGTGGCAGCTAGAGCAGCCGATTCCTGAAGTTCCACTGAATTCTGGGAGATGTTGCTGGAGTGGCTCCAGTACGACGACTGAGGGGGGCCCGTCCGTGAGCAGACTTATATAGGTAGCGCGTGCTGCCAGACGTGCGGCAGAGAGAGCGCTCCAACGCGTCGGCGCGCTCCGTCCACGCACGCGCACGTGGGAGATGGCTGCCCCAAACGCGGGAACATGAAAGCATCTTTGATTCAATAATAGTATTATAATATAATTACCGTTATGTGTTCAAAAAGAAAAAGTTTATTATTTATTTCTGAAAGAATATTTTTCTAAATAATATAATGTTACTTTCGAATCTTTAAATCGACATTACTAACTTACTGTTTCATGTATCAAATATTATAATAAGAGTTTAATTTGAAAAAAATGTTTTACTTTATTTTATATTATCCCTCAATGACATGATATATTTATTATTTATTATTAATAAAAATTTTGTTTTTGTTTTTAAAATTATATGTATAAGATCATTGTATAACAAACGAGTGAATCTTAGGCTCCCGGTCGCCCGCTCTACAGCTGAGCGCCTGCGACGTTGCCAGATTTCAAAGAAGCATTCCCACCCATTTTGTTTCGACTGAAAATCACGCCGACGTAGCCTATTTTGAACAGCTGTATCTTGAAAACGGTCAAACGAGGCATTCTGAAATTTGGAGACAATGTTCGAAGTATCGTCATTAGTAACATATCTATTTTTATTCAAGTCTTAAGAAATCTTTTTCATTAGAAATGGTTTCATACCTGTTGTTTAAATTTGATAAAACCGTTTTTATAATATATGTAAACTAATACCAATACAAATATTAAAAATACAAACATCCTCAGCACCTTGCTTTTTCGATGTGGGTTACTTTTAACGCTAGTAGAAACTTTTCTTCTTTTACTGAAATTATATTTTATATCTAACTATAACCTATTAATTTCAGTCACTCCGAAAGGAAATCGATAGAAGAATTAAAGCAATACCAAGAATACAATGTGAACCAAATCTTAATGATTACATTTACAAAAACATGAATAAATGTCCACCACCATCGCATTGTTACAGATTCAAAGCAGTAAATGATTGTAAAACTTTGGGTAAGTATTTATTTACTTCTATGAGCTATTTTAAAGCAGCAAGCCTTAGTTAAAAGTTAAAAAAATAAGATTTGTTTTAATGGAAGACTGAGCTGGTAAAACGCCACAAATTACCAAAAATCTCATTATTATTTTTTTTACTAAATGATATAAAATTATATAAAAAAAATAAGAAGCAGTGCGTTTTAGATATGCTTGTTTTTTCTTTTTTTATCACAATTTAGAAGTTTTTTTTATTTAAACTGTATTAAAATCTTAACGCTTGTTTCTCAAAATTAGTTGTTTCAGTATATTGTTCAAATAAAGCAGGTACTATTTTTAAATACTATTAGCAATACTTTTGATTTCATAATTTCCCGTATACAAAGAAAAAACGTAGGAAATCGTACAAAACCGTACAAAACCGTTCCGATTCGGACATATTTGGTAGAATTTGCAGGGTTAATTTCTACGGTTTCCTACATTTTCGTACGGTTTCGTACAGTTTTGTACAGTTTCCTACTGTTACGAGTGAATGCTCGCAAATTAATAAATAAGTGGAGGACAACTCGATAAAAAAACGGCACGGCGTTACTCGGCGGGGACTTGAACCCTGGACCTTTCGTTTTCGCGACGAGTGCTCTGACCACTGAGCTACCGAAGCCGGTGCGCATCTTTCCTCGAGTCGTCCTCATGTTGCTTGATGCAATCCGATCCGCCTCGTCACGTTGTGCATAGTATGCACACGTAACACTACATTTACTATTTTGACAGGAAAAATTTGTTATATACACAGAAAATTTTAAAATCATAATAAAATGTATGAAAGTATATGAACTCGTAGGAATCTGTAAATAAATGTACAAAACTGTACGAAACTGTAAGATTCATTAAAACATACGTTTTCTTACATTTTTTTGTTTTCGTACATTTTTTACGTTTTCATACGTTTCATTTTTAGGTACCAATTCGGAGGATTTTATGAATTGTAGAAAATCATAGATAACCTTAAGAAACTGCAAAAAACGTAAGAAACCGTACAAACCGTGCGAAATATGTCCGAATTGGAACAGTTTTCTACAGTTTTGTACGGTTTCCTATGGTTTCTTACGATTTCCTACGCTTTTTTTCCATACGGGTTTACTAAAAAGAAATTCTTTTTCTATGATTTGTTAAATAAAAATAGTAAAATTACTACAATAATCATTTCGGTAAGAGATCGACTTTCAAATAAATATATTCAAATCAAAAAATGCTCTAGAAGAGCTCAGGCTGAACGTTAACTTCTAAGGCGCATACCCCATTCCAAAGATCAAGTATCTTTTACTACTTTCAGAAACATAACTTTATATATATGAGCAAATCCATGGAACTTTTGCGCGACTCTTTTTTTAAAGTAATTTACTACTGCTACTAACATGCCATTCTAAGCACATAACCGAGACAGGATGTTACATCTTCAATTTTTCACGCAGAAAAGCAGTCCTGTTAACCGTATTAGTGTAACATAAATGGCACATTTCAGGGATGCAGAAAATTCTGAAGAAAATTTTTTTTTCTTTAAATAAACAATTTTTGACAGTTTTCTACATTTCTGAAATTGTATACTTAAACAAACTTGCCTATGAGTAAAGTTTCATTGTAATATTACAAAAAGTTTTATATAATTACAATGGAACTTCACTTACAGGTAAGTGCGTTTAATTGTACAATTGTATTGCACGTCTCCTCCTCGTGATCAAACATGTAGATGTTTAAAGCATCAAAACGGCATCAGGTCCTTCAGAAAAATGTACGAAATATTGAAAAATGTATAGGGATTGGCCCTTTTCGGTTAAAATAACATTTTTATTCTGCCCATTTTAATTCAATAGAATTATGGAATTCTTATAATAAGTGATTAATTACTTTGATATTTAATTTAAGTCTAACAATTGTAAAATATTTGTAGAAATCAATTATCTGTATTATGTTACGAGTGAATGCTCGCAAATCAATAAATAAATAGAGGACAACTCGATAAAAAAAACGGCACGGCGTTACTCGGCGGGGACTTGAACCCCGGACCTTTCGTTTTCGCGACGAGTGCTCTGACCACTGAGCTACCGAAGCCGGTGCGCATCTTTCCTCGAGTCGTCCTGTCACGTTGTGCATAGTATGCACACGTAACAATTATAAATCTATCAATTTTTTGTGCATGAAAAATAAATTACGATTTACAGATGAGATTTACCATATAAAAATGTGAGAAATATCCAGTTATTACCTGATTACGATGATTAAGAACCACAAACTTGAGTTAGATTTTTCTTCATGTGAAATAAGACTATTAAACAAAATTGAAGCCAAGAAATAATACACAGACCATAGTTTGCGAATGCCGCAAAATTGCCAATTTAGTGATTCTGAAGTTATTCCGTACATACAGACTACTCCACTCCCATTTATATTTCGGTCTTTCCTAATCATTGAATAGCCGTAAATTTGAATGAGGCTGTCATCGACGCCGGGGCCCAGCCAAGACTCCGCTATTCCAAAGAAATGATAGGAGGGATCCTTAGTCACGCCTAGGCGAAGTCCTTCAAGACGCGGTTTTATCGAGTTGATATTAAGGAAACTCTCATCCCCCATCCCTCTAACAGCAGTCGAGCCTAGTCACCATGCCTGTGCTGACTCACTAACCTGCGCTGCTTTCTGCTTCTCGTTAGCATTGTTGCTTAAATCAATGTTTAACAGACTCTCTTGAGAGAATTCGCAGTTATTTTTTAATATGCCATTTATAATTATTTGACGACACTCAGACGTCTCATCTCGAGCGCCCGCGCTTCCTGAGACGGGGAACGATCACGCAGATAGGTCTACATTAGTTCCATATTTAGTATGAGAGCTGGGGATGCTGCCAACAGTAGGCGTTGGTGGTGGAGGACCACTGTCTAACTTAATTTCTAACTTAGATTCTAAGACTTTCCACAAGTCGTCTTTAAGACCATCGGTAGCATCAAGCAACAGCCTCGCTTTAGTGATAGTCTTATGTAATACACGAGAATGGTTAGCAAGTCCTCCCTCAAGAGTAGATACCCAGGCAGTTAAATTAGCCACATCGACTGCAGCACCCCCACTTGAGAGAGTAGAGTATACGCTGCGCGAATCAGGGCTCTTAGTCATGAGAGATTTAAGCTCGTCCAGCTGTTGCTCGAGCGTATCGAAGCGTCGAGAAAAGAGCTCCATTGTACTCACCGGAATTAGTACATGCGAAAGTCCAAAAAGACTCGCCTCGCCCGGGTCTACCTCACGTGAAGATTTGCTCAGCAGGTCGTCATCAGTTGGAGTGACAGTGGCTCCATCAACAGCAATAGTAGCAGTAGCGGCATTATCGGCAGGTGTTTTCTCGCTGGCAGCAGCAGTGATAGCAACTTCATTGACATCTCCAGCCGTTGATGGCTGCTCTAGTGTCACAAGCGCTTGTTGGTCACTGTGCCGTCCAACACCCGCTCCACTCGTCGTGGGCAAGACTCCGTGCGCCATCGTCTCAGCAACCCGCTTTACAGCAGAGTCGGTGTCAAGAGTGGTAGTGCGCACACCGCTCGCGGGTGATTGTTTGTCTGTAGCCGGCGTCGACGAGACAGGTGAGAGGGGGAACTTTGCCGCGCGAGATTTCGTCGACGTGCCACGCTGCGACGACAAAATGGCGCTCCCCTGATGGATTTTGACTGCTGCCGTCTTGACACTGCTTGATGGTGTGCGCGTCTTCTCACCGCTGAGTGGTGTGCGTGTCTCTCACTGCTGAGTGGTGTACGTGTTTTGTCGATGCTCGATGGTGTCCGCGTCTCCGATGTCTCCTTTTTATTCGATTTCGAAACTTGCTTCAATTTCTGTTGTTGTTGTTGTTTTTTAGTGCTTGGCGGTGTGAGCGTCCTCGACGCCTGCTTGCTTTTTAACTTTGTCGGTTGTTTTAATTTCTGTTGTTGTTGTCGTCGTCGTCGTCGTCGTTGTTGTTTTTGTTGTTGTTGTTGTTGCGGCATAGATTGCACGGGTCTTCTAATTTCTTTCCCGAGCATTTTGAGTGACATGGTCTTAAACATGTCGGGCAGGTGCTTGTTAAAGGAGTGGAGGAATCTCCACGCACCGCGGAGCCATCTGGGGCCCCCTTTCCTGTAATGATTTTACTCCGGGGAGTAAAGAAACCGTTAATATGTGACGGTAAAGCGAGAGCCGAAGCAGAAGGCGTCCGCACACTTACCGGTAGAGAGAGGGAGATAGCGTCGGTGATTCAAGCCCACGCGAGTTTGGTAGTCGCGCAGAGGTGCGACATGCTTTGTGAGTCACAGCTGAGTGCTGACTCCGAAACATTCGCACAACCTGCGGTGAGCAATCGCAACACTGATACAGTCGAAAGGCCTAGCACAATTGCCGAAACTGCGCGTCCAGGTATCGATTGATTAGCCGAGGAGCGCGCAAGGCTTTTTGCGCTGAGGAGAGTCGAAACCATAGAGGCGGATCGTGGTGAGCCTCGCACGCCGCGAAAAGCATAGCAAGCGGGCGATGTGATCAACCTTAGAGAGCCTGGCGGAGCATCGCTGACTAGCCAGCTGAGCACCGGCCAGGATTGTGAGCAGATCGTGGGGATACTGAATATTGACGGACAAGTCAAGCCCCTAGAAGTGAAGGCAATCGAAGGGATGGATTACCAAATGAACCTCGGTATTGATTTTTGCAAATTATGGAAATTAGAGATAAGATTCGCGGAGAGAACGTGGCGCGTTAATGACGGGGAGTTTAAAGAGTTCGATAATCGCAATGCCGATGACGCGCTCATTCAAATTGAGTACGCCGGCATTTCGCAGATCAGCGATTTTGAGTGAGAGCGCGTAACGCGCCTCGTCGAGAGCATCGTGCCGCCGCCGTCCTCGACGCTCGGTCGCACCAATTTAATTACGCACAGCATTGAGGTGCAGGGTGCACGACCAGAGAGATGCGTGCCGAGGTGCATGTCATCGAGGATAGATAGATAGATAGATAGATATATTTTATTCGCTTTGAGCAAAATATTAGAATACATTAATTTTTAGTAATAATACAATAATTTCAGATAATTAATGTGTATTTAAACAATACCAATTGCAACATTTTGTAAACAATTCGCATGGAAGTCAATGAAAAAATACTACATATAATACGCTGCGCAATTGTTGTAAGAATACTCATTTGGTAACACTATAAAAAATACTGTTGAATATACAAGTAATAAATAAGGATATAACATGTGTAAAGTATTTCTTAAAACTATTATAACATTCGACGTATATTTACTAGAAACTCTCACAAGTCTAAAATAAAAATTTTTATATATCACAGATATAAGTCAGTCTTTGAGTATAGTTTCGAAATACAATTTTGGACCGTTAGGTCGGGTCTTACATTTTAGTGACTAGAGTAGGTAAAATCTATATTTACTTTCGCCTTCAACTTCCCTTGGAAGGGGCTAAGGATCTAGATCGAGAAAGTATTTACGCACTGCCCTCTTGAACGGATGATAGGATGGTAGATGACGCAGCGAGGAGGAGAGAGAGTTCCATAATCGAGCACTTTGGATTTGAAAGGCTTTGTCACCAGTCTTAGTGCTCGATTCTGGTATATTCAGTTCCTCTGGAACTCCCCTCCAAGGACGCCTGGGCTTGTACTCCGTGTAAAATTCAGCTAAATGTAGAGATTGCACACGGAAAAGTACGTAAAATGCTGTCGGAAGGAGTGATCGAGCCGTCTACGAGTGAATGGTGTAGCGCGCCGGTAACTGTGAAGAAGTCGAACGGAAGTCACCGGTTCTGTATCGACTTTCGCGACTAAACAAGGTCACATGGCCCGATGCATACCCGATGCCGAGTGTTGACTCAATTTTGGATAGGTTGCACGATGCGCGATATATCAGCAAAATTAAGGAGAACCGAAAATACACGGCGTTCGCGATACATGGGTCCGGGCTTTGGCAGTTTGAGC
Source organism: Torymus flavipes (assembly GCA_030522905.1). Classification (NCBI taxonomy): domain Eukaryota; kingdom Metazoa; phylum Arthropoda; class Insecta; order Hymenoptera; family Torymidae; genus Torymus; species Torymus flavipes. The sequence goes on from JAPYZO010013981.1 coordinate 9,754, forward strand.
GCCTCGCATTCGGGTTGAACAATGGGCTCGCGACGTTTTCGCGGTCAAGTAATTAAAAAACGTTTGAAGAGTATTTGCAATGGCTCGAATTTGTATTGAAAAAATTAGTGGATGCGGGGCTGGCAATCAGTTTCGAGAAATCGGAATTTTGTTGCTTGCAGATCGCGTATCTCGGATAGTTATTGGATAACGAGGGTTTACGACCGAATCCGAAACGCGTCCAACCGATACAGAAATACTCTGCGCCAAGTAATGTGGCTGCGTAGATTCCTGGTGATGGTGGGGTGGTATTCGCGGTTTACAGAATAAGAAAGCAAAATTAACCCATTAACACCGAGGTGATCAGAATTTTGACTAACTTTTCATCGTGTTTATTTATTATGTTATCGGACCAAAAAAATAATGCAATACCTGTATTCCTACGCGAAATTT
>JAPYZO010013987.1:0-11116 GCA_030522905.1 Torymus flavipes
ATATGCATGGAAGTTTTATTTAATTCTAATGGTTCTACGTTTTTCTTATAATTAATATTTCACGCGCTATCGGATATACAAACTTAATATATTTCTATACTTTTAATACTCTACGCTATATATTTTAACTACCTTTACATTTCAATATTTTTATTTTATGCTCGAGACTCTATTTTTAAAATCGAATAACGCAATACATTTTTTTATATTGAATTATTTAATATCGATATATTTCAAACGGCAAGCTAAACAAAGATAGAGTTTTTTCTACGTGATATTGCTACTTATCATTATTTCGACGATCACGTGGTCGATGGCTCTTCCCCTATATCGGACCGCCGGCGTATAAACCTGGATGCACCTTCCTGCTGTACTACTTTTCTTGTGCGGGTGAAGACTTCTTGTGCGGGTGAAGACTATAATGCTTGTTGATCCCCGTTGACGACAAATTCCTTTCAGGAGGAAGACTGAATATTTGGTGTCAGCGTGGCTCTAGGCGATGATGACCTTCGCTGTCAGCTTTGGACGGGTGATGCGAGCGATGTCGTTGATCCAGCGACCCATAGGGAAAGAGAGCGAAAGCACGTACGCACAGTGGTTTTGTGCACGGGTTTGGCGATTCTAGCGCCTTTCTCTCTCTCTCTCTCTCTCTCTCGCTATTACATAAGTTGCACACGTGATAAAGGATATCACACGCGGCAAACTCGGTCGATATTTAAGAGCACACGTTACAGTATTTAGAAAAAAATTTTACTATTACAAAGCTTCCTCTAGGAGGAAGCAAAAATGAATTTCACTTATTCGAATTTACATAGTGAAATCCATTTAAAATATAAATAATCAATTGAACGATCTTCCAGTTACTTTTAGCCCTCTCTCTTCTTCTACTTCGCAGTATTTTTATCTTTTCTATTTCCCTTGAGGGGGGAGGGGGGAACATCGCACCACCAACCCCATCTCTCGAGTCCGCCCACTCACTTGGGCTAGGCGAGCGCGCCGGGTAGCCGAGTAGGAATATAAGTAGCGATAAATCTGCTGCTCAGCCCCGTTAAAAATTGATATACCGCCGATCCCGGAAGTGCATGCTGGAGTCAGAAAGAGAGAGAGAGAGAGAGAAAGAGAGAAGGAGGGAGGGAGTGAGAGAAAGACGAGGAGCTCGCCTTTTACCTTACGTATGAAAGTCAATAGCAAGCGGAAGCCTATATCAATAAGTATCTCTTGTGCATTGGGATTCCGTGGAAGTTCGACTGCGGATACTTTGGGGCTGCTATCTACTCTAGGCACGATAATTCGGGAAAAGGAGGGCAAAATAATGCCTCCAGAGAGAATCCTACAAAACTTTCTTACGGCATTTTAACTTTTCTTATTTATCGAATATTCCATGATCTACGCTTCTCTGTTTTACATAGAATTGTAATTTCATTCGAGGTCAAAGCTCGTCTGTAATAAAACATAATTATTAACCGCGTATGTTGATTTAGTATTACTATAAGCGTTTCTGACGATATGTTCTTTAATTAAAGTTTTGACAATCATTTCATGAAATTCAATTTAAATAAGCTTACGGGGAATATTCAAACCATTTTATAATTTATATGTAGGAATAGCTATACTATGCAACTATTGTAATATTTTATGGAAATCGAATACTTGAAATTGCAAACGGGAGAAATATAGCGCTTATTATTCGCCGTTAAGAGTGCACGTACAAGATGTATACTACCGGTACAGGAGCCGACTAAAGCACAAATTCCACGAACGCGAAGATCACGTATACGTCCGAGCTTTACAAACCCCGCGCGCAATGTTTAGACCCATAAAGGATGAAAAACGCGCGCGGCCAACTAGACGCACTTCCGCAGAACAGCTGCGCGAGCTCTCACGTAGTACGTCGAATAGCATCCCCGGATGGCGCTCTCCGCCCACGTTTAACGGTCCTCGTAAATGCATAATGCGCGCATCCCTCTAGCGCTCTCCTTCCTCTCCCTTTTGTGGTGCTCTGCGCCCGCGCGTATGTATCGATAAACGATCAATCAGCCGACGCGCAGCAGCGGTGCACCTATACACACGCGCGCGCGCGCGCTCGAGCGCCAGGAGGAGGGAGGGAAGGGAGGAAGGAAAGTCGAGCGAAGGGGTTGCGTTGTTGGAAGGGAGGAAGAGGAGGAGGACGTCTCTCGGGTGAAGATGGCCGCACAGAGAAAGGATCCACTGGGAGGGGTTGAAGGAGTTGGAGGAGGAGAAGGTGGGAGGATAGTCCCGTTGTGGGGGTGGAGAGTCCAGAGAATAGGGGGATGAATGTGGGGAAGGTTCCGTTGGCGGGGGGGCAGGTGAGCTGATGGAAATGCACTGTAATGAATGAACAATCAGGTAATGGAAAGTATAGAAGAAATGCAAAGAGACTTTTGTACGTGGATAGATAATCAAAGAGACGAAAGTTTGTTTTCATCAAACTGGTTTACCAAAAGTAAGTATAATTAAATTGAAAGACTTTATTGCAAAACTTGTATTTCTCATATTAATTTTAATTGCCCAATTTTAAAATAGATTAGATTTTTGATTAATTTCTATTTTCAAATGATTGTTTTCAATATAGATAAATGACTTCTATGATATTGTAACTGCAACATACAAAATAAATGCATCGTAGTATACAATTTTGTAAAAACTCGTTAGAAAAGGAGATTTAAATATTTAAAGTTAAAAGAGAATATACATTATGTTGTAGTAGAACACTGCTGAAGAAACTCCAAAAATGGTTTAACAAAGCAACAAGAAACTAGTGTCTTACTAAACTGAGCCTTTATCTACTGTTGAAGAAAGAGTGGTTCGTTAAATATCAAATCTTTGTTTGTATTCAATACAGATTTTATTATGTTCATTCAATGTTTGGTAGGATGAAATAAAGTAAACGATACTAGCGTAACATAAAAACGAATTTTCTATAAATAAAAAGATAGAGACAACGAAGCTGGAAAGAAAGCTAGACAGGGCAAAAGGAAATAGAAAGCGCAGGCGGAAGCGAAAAGGCAGAAGAGTAAAATGGAAAGCAAAACAAACTCGACAGAAAAAAAGGCTAGAGAGATAAAAGTATAGGAAAGGCCGTCGGGTGTAGGACGAGTCTGCTCTGTTCTACGAAAAAAAGACAGAGTGCACGGGCAAAAAAGAGAAACCGGCGTTCACTCTTCCACGAGTCGAAGAGCGCGCGCGTGTACATGGTAGAAAAAGAGAGAAAGACGAAAGAAGAGAGAAAGAGTGAGAGAGAGAGAGGGCGAAAAGGCGAAGGTGGGGCCGCATGCGGAGAAGGAACACAGAGAGGGTGGAAGGAAGAGGGAGGAGAGGGTTGCCGGCCTGCAGAGTATCGACCCGGCAGCAGCAGCCAGGTTCCTCGTCGCCGGGGTTTTGTGTTACTATAGGCATCCCTACACCGCCGCGTGTTCGCTTACCGAAGAGAGAAAGAGCGAGAGAGTAAGCGAGAGGGAGAGAGCGAGTAAACGTGAGAGAGAGAGAGAGAGAGAAAGGAGACGCGCGTGCGCTCGCGATTCCCGGGGTTTAGGAGCGACAGAGACGCGCCCTCTCGCGCGCCGTGTGCACACGCTCCGCTCGCTCTTTCCTCTGTCTCTTCCTGGTCTGTCCGAGCCTCCACTGCTATTCCTGCGACAGAGAATCGCTTTCTACGTCCTGTCAGAGTCCAGGATCCTTGGAGATTCGTGAATAGAAAACGACAAGTCTATCCGTTGGATGAAAAGCAAAATTTTATTTGCAAATAATTAACGGTCGAAATAATTCGTATCTCCTGGTTGTTTATGGATATCCTTTTTATTATTATCGCACACTTCTTTTTTTATCAATCCTTTAATGTTTGGCATCTTTAATTATAATAAAGTTAATTTCTATATATAAAAACTACAGAAGTGATGAGTAGTTCGAAATTTTTTTTTCCTATTCTTTTTAATAAATCTCAATATAATTGTGTAAATGATAAAATAGTGTGTTAAAATCATCTATATTTTTTAACCAATACGTTAATTCAGTAAACTAAGAAGATTCAAAAACTCGAAAAACATTTCTAAGTCCACGAGGCTCATGCCACCAAGATCGACCGTTCTTTTCAAACTTTTACTCGAAAAAAAAACTCGAAAAAACACACGAGTCAAAAGTTAAGGTAAACAACTTCAGAATGAAATTAAAAGTGTTAGATTAGCTTCGTATATGTCAAAACATTACAATTTTATACCCAGGCATAAAAAATTTATTTTCACCTTTCTGCATTTTCAAATACAAAAAAGAATATCGCTAATAAAAACTATACATTATACTTCATTAAAAACAAGTGTTGCCGACAATAAGGTTCACCATGTCTGCTATTGGTCTTACTACAGCCGCATCGTATCTACTGCCGTCTACACGAAATAAAGCAGAATTTAGACAATATAACCAATCATTATAGGTTCACATAGGTATATGTTAACGGAGTATACACCATATTTTCTGTCAGTTAAACATTTCATATATCGATTTTAATATTGAAAAATATACGACATATAATTTTTACTAGAGCAGTACAAATATTTTTTGTAACTTCAAAAAAATGAATACGATAAATTTATTTACGGTGTGTAATACATCACGTATTTATGATAAATTGATTGAAGAATCAATACAAGAAGAAGAGGGGAAGAACAGGTAAAAATTAAAAGTCGGTGTAAAAGATAATACGCGAGTGTAAAGGACACGAGAACGGGATACAGGTGCAGCAATCGTGACTTTTCGCATCACTCACGCTCCGTTAAACGTGTTAACGATCCAAGCTCGCTTGCCTGGAATGCGAGACCGTGACTTGCGCGAGAAACGCTCGTACACGCGTGTCGTGCTCGAGCTTTATGTACGATGGCCACCCTTGCTCCTCTCCCTCTATTTCTGGTTTATTTACTTTTTCTCTATTTTTTAACGTCCTCGAAATCACTGAAAATTTTTATTAGTCCGCTCTTTCATGAGTAATGTTTATTACGATTTGGTTTATTCGTACTGTACCAACGTTTTCCAATACTAAAGTCCTTTCATGCTCTTTATTATTTGTATGATGGTGGATATAAATTTTAAAAACATCGTTTTTCCATGTACATAAAAAGATTATTTGCAAATTATAATCCTTTCCGTTCAAAAAAAGGGTATCTGTACAATAATTTCCATCATCTACTCTATTACAAGTAATTTTACATGCCTAATTAACAGATACACGAGAATATAGGCGCAATTACTAAAGATTACTCCCCACAATCCGAAGCAGCAGCGATTCAGCGAGCGACTCGGCCCATTCTACAAATTAAATTGTACCGAAACAATGCCACCGTGGAGATACAAGACCGCGATAGCATTCAGCCAGTGTAGTACGGCACCGAGGTGAGCCCTCCAATTGGCTGTGGCGGCGGCAGCGGCGAGTCGCGCAGCCAAGACAATGGGACGCGCTCTCTGCCCATTACGAGGGGGTCAGGTGCAGTGGCGGCACGCTCGGATGCGCTGCAGAAGCCACTGCAGCCTCTTTGGCGGCCGCTGGCTGGGTGTGGCTCTATAGGCGCACGCGTGCGCCTTCTCGTCGCCGGCGGCTTTGTGCTCCCCGACCTCTTCCTATACAACATACGCGGCCCGCGTTATTCATTTGTCGTCGATCGTAATTCGGCTTAATTAAGATATTTGCCAGGATAATCGATGTGTACGGATTTTTGCAATTTAAGTGATACTGTGATTTCGTTGCGGACATCGGTGCTTGTAAAAATTAATCGATTGTTTGAAGTGCACCCATATAACAGTTAGGCTGTGTGTTTTTAGGCTCATGCAGTTTAACTAATATTATTTAATTTTATACTATAAATGTCATTCTTATTTTATTTATTACTGCAACGGATAAATTTATTAAAATTTATTAGAATAATAAAACAGAAAAAATCTTGAAATATTTTTGTAACATAAATTGATCTTGCATTTATTTTATCACTAACAAATATTTAGTTTAATATGGACCATTAAATAATTTTTCTCCACACTGCGTGTAAAGTGCGTACTGTACGCCCTGCGGGCGAAAGACAGCCTACGCATTTTACGCTCCTCTTGGAGAAAAGTAGTATATGCACCACGGGAGTAAGTTTCGGCTCGGGTAACAATTATGTACGATCTGGGACATTCTTTACTTTTACTCCCTAGGTGCATAATGTACTATTATTGGACCAAGAATATTAGATTGAATCATTAATTCAATTATTAATTCAACTAATTCAATCTAATATGCATTCGGATCAGTCAAATAGATACGGGTTTACTTGAGACAATCAAAATTTTTTCTCAGTTTATATATTATTATATATAGATTATCTTGTTTGTGAAGTTTACTGGTGATTTTTAAATAAAATCTTTGACTGGAAAAAAATCATTAGATTGGCATATATTAGTGCGTGTGGAAGGTCTTGTGGTTCTCGTACCACCCCCCAGTTGTTCACTCAGAGAGGTGCACATAAGGTGTCTATTTAAGAATTGAAAATTATAGATACAAGTAACTCAACGTATACATAGTAACACTTAGCAATTGAGAGAGAAAGAGAGGGGAAATGACAGAAAGATTCCAAATTACAAACGCGACGGAGATTGAGGGCTTGGTTGATCGCCGGCTGGATCTCCTTGTGGATCGCTGGCATAATCCTTCCTGCTTCGTTTGCCGCTGCTGAGTATTCTCTACATTTTGGCTGTTTTCCACACGATGCTGGATGTGTTTCGTGACAATACTGACAATTTATGAGTGGGAGCACAATCATTAACCTGTTGTTATTAATTTGCCAATCGAGTCCCCGTATCGGCTTTTCGACACCTTGGCAAACCTTTGCGGGGTTCAACATTCTGTTTCCAAGTTCACTGCGCTGTTGCCTTGCAACTTGATTTCTATCTTATACTTGAACTCTGCTAGTTCCTATTCGTAACATATATATTAACAAAATTTCATTTACTTATTTTATATACTAAAAATTATATTCAAATTTTATATTTGATGTAAGTGTACTTTTTTCTGCGAATGCACCTGTATACATCTCTTCTTTGAAGTACCTTTAACCCTTTTAAACGGGATATATGATACCGACCTTTATTATACCCCCTACCGTTACCGGCTGGACACCAATAATTTGCCAATCAATAATTAAATAACAACCGAAACATGACAAAATTTTCTTCCAAGAACTTTTGAAGGTGTCGTTGAAATTTTAATTTTAAACTTTGCAGAATGATGGATAATCACATTACGCATGCCAAGAGAAATTGCATAAATCGTTAGTTGTAGTATCAATTGAATTATAACAAATTCTTGATGTCCAGCTGGTATAGTAGGTCACATAATAGAGGTTGGTATCATACACCCCTTAAAAATTTCAGAGTATTAAGCACAACAATATACCCCGGTTAAAATGCCATAAAGGTTTAGAATAATCAGGTACAAACATCCGAAAAGGTTCAGATAACAAAAAAAAAGTATAAGAAAAGTCTTGAAGGTTTTTTTCTCAACCATTCTGGATTTTGGAACCGGGCCTTTCCCACCCCTTCAGAACATTTTGACCATAATAAGGAAAAAATAATACAGTACATTCTGATAGTAAGCTCTGACTGGCTTTCTGTCTTCCATTGCCGATTTTCCTCGTGGTTGCAGTTACAATAGAGGCGAGGCCTTGTACTTGCGCGCGCGCAAGTGGCGCAAGGTAGGAGCTCGGCGGGAGGGCCGCGCTTCAACCCCATACGCGAACGCAGGCGCATCGCCGACCTATGACAATGGTGGTGGCCCTCCACCCTCCTACGTCTCATTGTCATCCGAGCTCGCGCTTGCGCCTGTTACCTCTCCTCCTTCGCCTCCCCTTCTCTATCTCTTCCACACCTTTGGAGGGACGAGTCTGGCTACTGCCCATGCGTCGATGCGCGCGCGCAAGTGAGAGAGAAAGCCATTGTTTTGCGCCCTGTACAAACGGGGGCGTCCCTCATTGAGCCAGCCGCCATTGTGATACGGCCAACGTTTTCAGAATAGGATGAGTTTTGTCATCACCGGTTTTGAAATTATATTGTTCCATATTGTTAGATATATGGAAATTATTGATATTTTACATGACATTGTAATAGTTGAGACATAACAATCAGCATTATTTTACGTGGAGTTGTAATTATTTGTGTTGAAAAGAAAATAAAGTTTATGAAATTTCTTAGATTCAACTTTCAAAAATGAATATCGAATCTTAAGGTAGTTTCTCACCTCGAAAAGGTATCGTTGGCCATAACCATAACAAAAATAATTTACATTGAGATATGGGTAATTTAATCTCAAATATCCTCTATTTCGTTAACAAATTAATTAAAAATATTAATTCGTTAGGAAATTATATGCAATCAAAAATAGTGTAAGAAAAGGGTTAAAAATTTGCCTTCTTTTTAATCGATTTAATGGCTAGTATTTTTAACCATTTTCTTACGTTATATTTAATTGCTTATAATTTTCTAAAATCATTAGAGTTAGTCAGTAGTAGTACCTATGCTATAATAAAACCTGCAAATAAATTGTCAAAATGACTTCTTTTATTCGATATTTAAATAAAAATGTTTATTTACAAATAATATATAGAAAGCACTTACAAGCGAATTCAAAACGTAAATTATAACATTCTTCTCAACAAGTATATATATCAAACTACTATTGTAATGAATCAGTTGCTGATTTACTCAAAGCCAACATTTCCTTAAAAAGTATACGTAAGCCAAACTTTCATTTTATTTCTTACCAGATTTTTCTACTCTCCAGTGATTTATTAAGACTCTATTATGATGTTATAAATCAATTTCTCAATCGTTTATGGCTATTATCGAGGATCAAGTCAGTTAGATACTATTGCATCGTATCGGACAGATTATTTATGGCTATCTAGATAAAGTGTCGTGCGAAAGTTATTTCTTGCTGGAAGGAGAAAGGAGATCGCTACTGCACGTTATACTTGGCGTGAAAATCAGGATTTCCGGTGCTGATAACTGAGGTGTCAATTCATCATCTGATTACTTTTATCAATATTAATCAAAACCCACTAATCTTGAAAAAAATACTTATAATTCTTGAGCCGATACAATCTACGTTTTTCATTAAATTATAAAAACTAAACCTTTATACTAAACACAATGATTTTTTTTTAATCTTTACATTGTATGATAATGTTTTAAATTATTACATATTTTTATAAAAAAGTTATTATTTTCAAGCTGAAAAATTAATTCTAAATAATTTTAGATTATGAAACTTCTACTGCGCATTTAATATGGTTGTTTTTTCGTGTCTTTCAATAGCTATTTTTTTTATCCTTTCCCATAACATCGGATACGGATGAATCGTCCTTGCAAAGTCTGCTCTCTCGAGTTTATATAACTTACATGTCTCAATAGCTACAACGCTGGCAACTCTTTTAGCATCAGGCATAACCAGTGCTATTTCACCGAAATGTGCACCATCCTCCAAGTGGCAGACCTCTTTCCCCGTTGAAGTATATACTGCTACCGTTCCGGTTGCTATAAAGTACATACAGTCGCCCGTCTGATTAGCCTTCACAATCACATCGTTCGTAAGGAAAACTTCTGATTTTAAAAGTACTACGATTCGGGACAAAAGTGAAAGGGGTAAATTATTGAAAAAGGTCACGTTCTCTACAAGTTTGCGACAAGAATGCATTCTAATCTCCTGTCGCATTTGCATAGACAAAATGCTGAGAATTTCCGGTTCCCTGAAGAAGCTTCTTTGAAATCGGAATTCATAATAGCTGATTATGCGATTTTGTGTTTTCCGCGGCAACTGTTTGTGACTCATATATTGCGACAAATGTGCCAAAACAGCTTGATATTTCAACTTCGATGAGTTTATGCCTTTAAAGAACTGCATAACTCGAGCGATGAGAAAGCAAAAAATCAAGGTACTTAGGAAGTGAAAGATTATTACCTGTAAAATGATTATTAACTGTAATTAATATTATAACCCTACGATAAAATTATTTATTACAACTAAAAGAATGAAACAAATGAATTCCCTGATATGAGGTATTTTTATATTCTCCTATTTACATTATAAAACAGTCATATAACTCACTAAATATTGATCCTCCTTAGTTTCTGGTTCAGAGCGCACCAAAAATCCGGAATGCATCAAAGTAGCGATTGCTCGAAGAATACAATGGCCATATGGATTCTCATCACTTTTTTCATCCCAGAGACCTAAAGAATTGATCCACGATTTTTCTTTTGGCCGCTGCGGCGTAGTCATAGATACAACAGCAATTGGAACGATCCAATACAGGCAGGCTTGCCAGTGTAGAATTACGATTAACCAAAACATAGTACTAAAGAAATCGTATAGAGCACGTCTTGCTTCATAATCTTTAGCTATTTTGCCACTATAGCTTACTAACGAGATAAATCGAAAGACAAAAATGAGTGTTGTTATTTTACGTCCGACTATGCAGTGATTCCAAGTATCAATGAAAAATAAATCTGTTGGAAATGAGCCCAAACAGTCGAAAACGAATGTTTTTTTTAAATAATGTAATGCAATTTCCTTGGGCTGTAGTTCAACCATACTTTGAGATTTGTCAAAAAACCTTTAAAAGATATGTATAGAAGAAATGTTTTTAGACAATACGTACAATACGCGTTATAAGTAAGAAATATTAAAATTGTACAAATAAACTTAATTTTTCATAAAAATAATTTTTGTAAAATATATGAATTAATATATCTTACATTTCTTGAAAGATATTCCTTAATCCATAAGAAAATTCTAGTATTGTAATATTAATAGTTTTACAAAATGTAATTTGTAAAAGTAAAATAAACTGAAAATAAATTTATATGTACCGCAGCAGTAGAAATTAATCTGCAGTATATCTTACCCTGTCAGGAAATTAACGATTATGTCCGAGCAACACAGGAGTAGCATCATATTTTTTATGACGATCCACCAAGTCGTATCACTTTTCCTCATATCAAAGGCGGCATGATACGGAAAGGCTATTAAACCAGTGGCAATAATCAAAATCATTAAGACATCCCAATAGAACCTACGAAA
>JAPYZO010013993.1:0-10604 GCA_030522905.1 Torymus flavipes
CACACACACACACACACACACACACACACACACACACACACACACACACACACACACACACACACACACACACACGCACGCACGCACGCACGCACACACGCACACACACACGCACACACATATATATATATATATATATATATATATATATATATATACGGCAGTGACAGTGACGACAACAGTAGGGCATCCAGTAATGCCAATGATGCCGACGAGCCCGAGAACAACGTCGACGTTATAGAGCCCCCCGGTGAGCGGTTTATCATTATAACCGAGGGACGGCAGTACCTGTAGCGGTTTGGTGTTGAAGGCCGGACGATTAACTTCGGATTAGCTGAGGGGGAAAATTTTGTATTATGGATGAAAGCTGCCGTAAGTGATATCCATAATTTATTAAAGTGCGTGTTTCAGGAAATAGTTTAATAGATGTGAGAGCACGAAGCGAACGGTGTGCAAGGTCCCGGTGGGTTCTCGTTCATGCCCGTCGAAAATTTCACTATCGTTGATTTATGGAATCTAATTAGCTCCATAAGTCGGAGTATTGAGATTTTATGTGTTGACGATACGCTCATTTTACTAGCCTACTACGTCGAAATTCCCATTGGTGCAGGGGGAATACGGGAGAAGCGGGCGCAGAGTGAACAGTCTGGGAAAAGTCGATCGTGACGATTCAGAATGACACGAATAATCTCTGTTTACCACGCGCGATCATAGTGGCGAGAGCACATGTGGCTCTCAAGACACAGAATTGCGTGGAGACGCGTAAAGAGTGGAAGGTCATACGCGATGAACGCGCGGAAAAACTCGTGAATGATTTCAGGTAGCAACACGAGTCCGGTATTGTCGGTTACTGCAAATAATGCATGAAACACCGTCCGTTTCACGATCTACGCTTCATGCAGCCTATTATTGAAAGTGACGCGGCTAAAAAGTATTTGTATATTTTTTACGATTTTGAAAGCGTCAGAACAAAATGTACGCTTAAAACGCTTATCTTCACGTAAGCGTGAAGTAACTAACTATGTAATCTTTATGTGTTAACTTGCTTTTTTCAATATATTCAAAGTGTAAATTTACTAATGTGTATGACTTCATTTATTTCTACACGCACAGCATTCATGGTTTGCTCAAACATTTTATATACTACTAACTATAGCATAAACCGAACATTTTTTGATACATAAAAGATCTAACAATAGCCATCTAGCGGGCCAATATATAAGTATATAAACTCATACAAGTAGGCTCGTGTACATATATGTATTACTTACGTATGCACACAGATAAAAGCCTTTTTATTGACTGTCATTATTTGTGTATTATCTCATTAATGATCGTTATTCCTGGACACGGGCCGGAAATCTAACATATACGTCTACATAGGTATTTAGGTCCTCTATCACGACAAAAAAAAATTGAGCAAACAAAACTTGGCTTTTTTGAGAAAAATGTATTTTTCTAAAAAGTGCATTTGTCAGTAAAAAGAGCATTTTTTAATTATTTTCCAGAATAACAAAAAGAATGTCTAAGAAGACTCAAAACTGAGTAAAATCATGTGTTACATGCTTCAAAGCTTAAAAAAGCTGGTGAAACAGTATCAGTGCGAAAATTACATTAAAGAATTTTTTTCTAAGTAAGAATTTTTTTGGAATTTTTCAGCATCGCTAAACGCATGAAATTTTGATGAAGCAAAAAATTAAAAACTACGTGACAAATAATTTTTGGAGAGGAACATGAATACTTCAATTCCAAAATTATCGGTGACAGGCATACGCGCTCCACCTGATTTGAAATGGATTCTTTATTGATAAAGAAATAATTAAAATGTTTATTGCAAAAGCAGCGGTAAATAATTTAATATATTAATTGAATCTTAATAAATTTATCCAACCAAATTATTTAACTGTTAAGAACTATAATAAATCTCTATGCGATGTTAACTAAACTATACGCACTACCAATAACTAGTTTGTAAGAATATAGTTGTTTGTAACATTATTTAGTATGTAAGTTTTGTGTAAATTTACTATGTAAATATATAATAATGTAATTTAAATATTTTCTGGAAATAAATAAATAAAAATAAATAATTTGGAATTTAAGTGTGCACGTTAATTATTGTTTGTAACACAAGCACGATTTTCGCGTTTTTTAAACCTAAAAATAGGTCCTAAAGTAAGGTCCTTTCAGACTAGCCGGTCCAAAATTTTCGTATCAGGTGTAAAATGTTCGTAGTGGACGTAAAATTTCCGTAGCAGGCGTAAAATTTCCGTAGCACGCGAGCAGCGGGCGTTCGTCGATTTTTACCGACCGCTAAGGCGTGCAGCGGGCGCTTTCCAGTTTTTACCGCCTGCTACGGCTAGCAGCGGGCGTTTTTCAGTTTCAATAGGGTCGAAAAACGCGAAAATCGCGCTTGTGGTACAAAATAGTATATTGTGTACCTAGGGCGAAAAGTGGGCCTTTTTAGACCGAGTGTGGAGTTTGCAGTACTCGTCTTCGGATCGCAAAACGCACTAGCCTTCGGCTCGTGCTGGCTCGCCTTCAACTCTTACTGCACTCCAAAATACTCCACAAACTCTACACTTGGTCGAAAGAAGCCCACTCTACACCCTTGGTAGACAATATACTATTATTCTCATCTCCACTATATGGCCACTTTGTAGCCTAAAAAGCGAGGCAAAAGTCGCGTTTAATTCACTATTTTTCTTTATTCCTGCATATGCGGAAATTAGCGGGAATATAGAATTCGTTATAAGTAACAAACTTTTGACAGGGAAACTTGTCTCTGCTTTCTAGCTAAGTAGTTGGTGGCCATTTCTCTCTCTTCGGTATCCGAGTCATATTCGACCGAGGCTATTCTGCCTGTCGGGTGGAGTTGGTATGTGAGAGCTCGGCGATCGCTGGCAGTGTATCGATCACGGACTTGCCAGTATGAGTCTTCTTGACTCGATCTGGCATCGACAGAGGTCAGATCTACTATGTACAACTTCTCTCCTTTAGTGTAGGTTGGTATTGTCCCTATGTTAGCAATCTCTAGTTCTATCGCGAAGGCCTCAAGTAGTGCGCGCCCGCTAGTTTGTCTTCTCGCTGCCTTATTCAGTTGCCCAAGCGTTAAAGTCCCCTCCGATTATGACCGGCAGTGTGGAGGTCTTCTCGACTCGATCTGGCATCGACAAAGGTCAAATCTACTATGGACAACTTCTCTTGTTTAGTGTAGGTTGGCATCGTCCCTATCTTAGCCATCTCTAGTACTATCGCGAAGGCCTCAAGTAGTGCGCACCCGGTAGTTTTTCTTCTCATTGCCTTATTCAGTCGCCCAAGCTTAAGGTCCCCTCCGATCACGACCGGCAGTGTGGAGGTACTAGTGCTGGCGACGATCGCATCCAGGGATCTTTCGAACTCTTCTATTGATTTGCTGGCTGGTAGGTAGCAGCTGTATATAGTCTTATACCAGCTACTTCAGCCCAAGTAAATCCGGGCCGGAGGACGTCCCTTTTTCTGGACATGTGAAGTTCTCCGCATAGCCAGATGGCCGCTGTGCTGGTACAATCCGTTACCGAGTTTGGTTCACTAAGATCCATGTACTGCTCACTGATGATGACCATGTCCGCCTTCTCGTCTCGGATCAGTTGGGGCAACAGGTTCTGGCTACCGTTCAGTGGTTCAGGTTGATTTGAAGCACTCAAGCCATCGTTGTTGTTTGTTGCTTTGACCTCCGTCGTTACGTGGGTCGACCGGTCAACTGCAGTCTTATAATCCCGTGTCAGGTGTCCGATTTCATGGAATTTGAAGCAACGCGTCATGTTTCACGTAGTCGGAACCGGCAATTGACCCATCCTATTCTGAGCTTACGAGCTTTTATCAGCTTTTCTGCTGCTGCTACTGGCAGCAGGACACTGGCTACTTGAGTGTCACTGTAAGATGCCCGGAGTCTGATATTCGCAGTAGTCACTATTCCGGGGCCGATAACTGAAGTAGTCGCCTGTGCTACCTCTTTCGCCGTTGTTGTTAGGTCCAGATCTTTGATATCGAGTGTTTCCCTGTTGGGCAAAGTTTGCACTATCGCTGAGCCTGCGAGGGTGGATGAGACCAGTGTATGCAGTTATAGGGTCACGGCACTGGGCTTGTACATTTCCAAGAGCAATTCTCCTGCTTTGGTGCGCCTGATACGGGTGATTCTCTCTTGCACGGCCTTTAAATCAGCTGCCCATTTGGCAGTTCTTAGGAGGTCGGCGTACGTAGATTGGCCACACTTCTTTATTTTGAAGGCATCATGTCGAGCAGGCCTCTGTCCGGTTATGATATACGGCGGCACTGTTTCTTCCGTAGCATCATTCTTTTCTTGCATATTTTCTTTTCCCTAAGGTCGGGGTCTTTTGGCTGGCTCCTTATATGCGTCGTGGTAGAAGAAACCTCCTAGTGTGTATGTGTGTGCGTGCGTGCGTGCGTGCGTATGTGTGTGTATGTGCGTGAGCGTGCATGCATGCGTACGCGCGCGCTTGTGTGCGCAGTAAGTTTTGAACCATTTGTCAAAGATAAAAATTTTGTCAAAGCCTTTTGGGGTTGAACGTACATCATTTTTATAGTAAAGTTTCAAAATCTACCTAGAGGTCTTTCAGTTAAAGTGAATTAGTATATTACGACCCTAGGCCAGTAAAAAAGAAAGCCTCAGATCACATGTAATTGTCGGCCGAGGCGAAGCCGAGGTGGACAATTACATGTGATCTGAGAAGCCGAGGTGGACAATTACATGTGATCTGAGACATTTCTTATTTTACTGGCCTAGGGTCGTAATATACTATTTATTTGGCATATAATAATTATTTTTTAAAATTATCATTAAAAATTTAAGTCCTAGAAACTAATGGCCGTTGTCTAACAATGGGATGGATTAAATTAATTTAATAATAAAACACCATATTATATCTTCAACATTTCGAAGATTTTTATTACCTTCCTCTTCAGGAATCTATTAAAGAAGTCTTTTAAAGAAAAATGAAATAAAATTGCCATTATTTACTGTTTAGTCGATCGAGCAATAAAATTGTCACGTAATAGTTTTCATGAAAAAACATCTTCAAGAAAACAACTGTTAAAAAACAATGATTATCCACACGACATAATAGAATACCGATTATCAATAATGCAAATAAAAAAAGGTTTATTGTTCTACCGTTTGTCAATGAAATGGAAGGTTTTATAAAAAATTAAAAAAAATATATATAACACAAATGTCGTTTTCTGTACAATAAATAAGCTAAATAATATTATAAAATTAGGAAAAGACAAATTTGTAAAAAGCAATAATGCGAACGTAGTTAATAAAATAAATTGTAATAATTGTAATGCATTGTACGTTGGGCAGACAAGTAGTTGGTTGAATGTAAGAATAAAAGAACATCAAAAAAAGTACTGTGATAGAGACCAAAATTCGTTCTTATTTATGCATATAAAAGGTAATAGCCACACAATTAATTTTCACAATATTAAAATATTAGCTATTGAAAACAATAGAGAAAAAAGATTATTTTCCGAAGCTCTATTTATCCATACGCAAAAGAGTTTTATCAATAAACAATTCGAACACAGTAGACTACCATATTTATACAAAAATCTGATAAATAATTGCGAATTTTTGGTTGCTAGCGAAACAGCCAAGTATTGAGCTGAAATGTAACCAGAAGCGCATGTATACTAGAGGTGTCCACGCCTCTCATAGACTTGTTCTATTGGTGACTAATACTATTGGTGCCCCTGTCACAATACGTGTCGCCCTGTTACCTCTCTTCGTTCTCCCCAAATCTCACAGCTTGCCTCCCCCACTCTCGCGACTCCAACTCCTATTGTTACGCTGTAGTATTCTATATACGTACATACACATACTATTGCACATGTGACTATATAAAGCCCGAAAATTGTATTATAGAATCATTGACAAACGGATTGTTGCCCACATATTTAATTGACAATTACACTGTACTTAATCTTTAAGTTTCCGTTTATTTATTTATTAATTTTTTAGAAATTATTTGTGGTTTACCAAAAGTGTTAATTATATTTTTTCTATTAAAATTGTTAATAGTTGATTGTACACTGCAAGTTGATTGTTGCACAAATTCTCTCTTGGGCACCAAAACCTAAACCAATAGAATTTATGCTATTTACCATTCTTTGGTTTAGCAAATGAGGAGAGCAAGGCTTGGGTTCTCTGCGAGGACTTGATGACTTTCTCCAGCTACCCAGCCACAAACCCCATACTTTAGAGAAATTTTGGAGGGGAGTCCCATTGATCCAGATATAACTGCACGATTTTCTCGCTCTCCACACTCACTACACTGAATATTACACAAAATTGTTGACCATACTGATGAATGCACTCCAAGAAACTCTCCTATACTGTAATCAACAGCTGGCTGTTCTTTATCTGTCGAGTTGGAGTCCTTCCTTGTTCTTTTTCTCTTTTGCCGAATCAAATACAAAGAAGCTTTCCTCTTATTTCGCCGTCCTTTTAGTGAAACCCAATGCCTACTGCTTACGTGCATTATTACTTTTCGGTTGTAAAAATGCTCCAAAAAACAATATACGAATAGCCGGTATTTCAGCAGGTGTTTTGTTTACTATGCACTAAAGGTTGGGTTGGGGTGCCAGGAGTGGGTAAAAAAATGAATAGATAGGGTTTGTAGTATCCAGTGCTGCTCTTTAACCGCCAAAATGTAAAATGGTTAAAAAGCGTATTTGAATTCAAAATCAAAGATTATGCAAAAAATTGTGTAAAATCGACAAAAAAAAATTAATGAATACAATTTTCAAAAAATATGAAAGACAATATTTATTATAAAATTTATGTATGAGAATGGTTTTTTCTTAAACTTAAAGTGTTCTAGATTATGTTTCTGCAATTTAAAAAAAATCGATTTTTGGGTCATTTTTAAGTGGTCTCTACTCTTAAAAGCCTAATATTTTAATAAATATTTATTAAACTTAATATTAAACACGAATTAGAGAGAAAATTAGAACATAATTCTCTCTTTTAATATAATGGAATTGATTTTATGACCAATATAAATTTTTCTTTTTTTTTTGTAAAATTGTAACAGACTCTGTTTGATTTTTTGTTCTAGAGAGGTATGACACAGCTTATGAATGTGAAGGCAAATCGCTAAGGATAGAATGTCAAGAAGGTGAGATAATCAACCTTATTCGCGCTAACTACGGCCGCTTCTCCATTACGATATGCAATGAACATGGCAATACCGATTGGAGTGTCAACTGCATGTCACCAAAGTCTTTCCGCGTCCTTTATAACAAGTAAGTTTTAGTATTTTACTATGATATATAGTTGTAAACTACTTTAAAGCGCAAACCCTTCGCGTTCCTCCGCATCTCTCTATAACAGCCCCTTCTTAAAATAACGTAAACTTTATCGTTTTTTCGAGTTATTTGGGGTCTGGATTGCCTCTATGCATGCCCCTCCGCGACCCTCCGCGTCTCTCCGAAAATAAGGCTCTGCCCCCGCTCCGCGTGAGGGAATAAAAAATTCTGACAACCGCGCATATTCTTTGGACACAAATCTTACAGATATTGGTTGGGGGTCTCTCTTAATTATAAAAAAAATTTGTTGATGCCAAAATCGTCCCGGACCTCTTCCGTACAAGGGATGAAAGAGGTGCGAGAATGAATAAAAAATTCTGACAACCGCGCATATTCTTTGGGGACAAATTTTTTTTCAGATATTAGTTGGGGGCATCGTGCGGTTATGCAAAAAAATTGTTGATGTCAAAATCATCCCGGAACCATTCCATCTAAGAAATGGAAGCGGTGCGAGAATGAATAAAAAATTGTGACACACGCGCATATTCTTTGGGAAGGAATTTTCTTGCGGATACTAGTTGGCGGGCATCGTGCGGTTATGCAACAAAATTTTTGATGTCAAAATCATCCCGGAACCCTTCCATATAACAACTGAAAGCGGAAAGGAAAATGAATAAAAAATACTGACACGCACATATTCTTTGGGGACAAATTTTTTTGCAGATATTAGTTGGGAAGCTTCTCTTAGTTATAAAAAAAATTGCCGTTGTTAAAATCGTCCCGGAACCCTTCCGTATAACGGATAAAAGGGGTGTGAGAATGAAAAAAAAAAAAACATCTGACAACCCCGGATGTTCTTTGGGGACAAATTTACAAATTTCAGTTGGGGAGCCTCTCTTAATTATAAAAAAAATTTGTTGATGCCAAAATCGCCCTGGACCCTTTCCGTATAAGGGATGAAAGGAATGCGAGAATGAATAAAAAATTCGGACACACGCGCATATTCTTTGGGGACAAATTTTATTGCAGATTACGGTTGAGAAGCCTCTCTTAGTTATAAGTAAAAATTGCCGATGTTAAAATCGTCCCGGAACCCTTCCGTATAAGGGATGAAAGGGGTGCGAGAATGAAAAAAAAACATCTGACATCCGCGCATTTTCTTTGGGGACAAATTTTATTGCAGATATTAGTTGAGGGGCATCGTATGGTTATACAAAATATTGTCGATATCAAAATCGTCCCGGAACCGGAATTTTTTTTTGGATTTCAAACTAATATTGCTAAAATTTTATCAAACTTAGTGGTAAAAGGCAAAATTTCCCACTATGTGTGAAATACTACATTAATAGTTATAACGCTATAATCAGTTCTTGGTTATAAATGAAAATATGATTTTGCAATAATTTATACCTCAAAAATTTAGTGGTATCGTATTGAACATTGTGTGCTTGTGTTCTATATGTAAATTCATAATTCTTAAAATTTTGCAGGATTGCTCTTAACTGAAGTAGCTTTTATCGAATTGTGAAAAGGTAATCTTTGCATATATAGATATTGGATGAGTTTTTTGAGCTAAAAGATTAGTTGATAAACTGTAGAGTTATTTAAGATTTACTATTTTTTATACTTTTTCCAAATGGCAGTATTGAGTACGACTTTATCTATCAGCTTGAGAATCAGATGCGATATCTTATATTATATTTGGTGTAAGTGTAAAATCTCATTCAGATTTAATATGTTTTTTAGTTATTTAAAAAAAAGCCTTCACAAAATTTTTGGCACCTAGATCTTCGAATGTTTGAAACTCATGGTCTCTGTATGAAAAATATTTTGTTATTTGTTTTTGCATACCAACGGCTGAGAGCATACCTCGCTTTGAAAAACCCTTAATCTCGGGGGCGAGCTCCGAAATACTCTTCATTTGGGCGCAAGCTTCGCAAAATCCACTAAATAACTGTAATTAATTGTAAAAAATTATTTCATTACATTCCATCGTTGCAGAATTCAGACCCATGGAGCGAACTCCGAAAAAACCTCTATTTTTTATCGCATGTTTTTCAAAACGCAAACTGAAATAGAAACTTTTTTTGGAGGTCGCCTCGACATAGACGGTTTTTCTAAGCTGGCGCCCAGATAAAGGGTTTTGTTAGTGGTCGCTCCAAGATAGAGGGGGTTTGGAGCTCGCCCCCGACATAAAGCGTTTCTTAAATCGCGAGCCAAGATGTTCCTCTCAGCCGTCGGTGCGTAGTTGGAAAAAATATTTCTTCATTATCCATATTAATTAAGGGTCCGGAAACAGAAAGATACGGAAAAACTTGGACAGTCCAAACATCTTGTAAATTGTCACCCGAGCCGAGAGCGAATATACTATTTAGCCGATTAAGTAGCGACCAATGACTGAATTTTCAAAATCGCTCAAAACTTATTTTAAAAATACGTATGTGGAAAAAATTTTCTTTTGTAGAGTCAATTTGAAAATTTAGTCGTTTTAATACTTGCAAGTTATTGTTTTTTTTACATATTTTTAATACTTTAAAAACAGAATCAAATTCCAAACCTGAAGAATAAAATGTGAAGAAATTGGATCTTTTTTCAATTTTTTTCCACTAAAGTTACCAAAATTGAGAAACCTCGGGTAAACTGAGGCTTATGATCCGGACTACTGGAATGGACTATCAGTGATGCTCTAGTAGCCTCCATTAAGATAATTGTCTGCGGCTCAGATATAATGTGTAGAGAATTTTCTTATGGTCAAAAATTGGTCTCTTTCTGGTGGTGTAAATACCAGACAGAATAATACATAGACGCTACACTTTCAAAGTGGATGTGCCACAGAAAATGTAAACGCAGAGCAGGTAACATTTGAACGCTCATATTGCGAAAGTTTGGATAAAAAGATTCTAATGGCAGCCACCTCTAATGTATCACCAAAAATGAATCTAATGGCTAGTACATCTAATAAAGTTAAATAAAAAAAAAAAAATAAATATGTTGGTAGCTATAATTAGTTGTTAGTTATTCATTAACACAAGAATTTTCGTAAATAGGACATTTATAAAAGAACCAATGCAATAAATCTCGAATTGAAAGTAACGCTTTTAATGTGCTCTAGTGAATTTTCTAAAAAAATGTACTTCTCTCTATTTGTTTATAAACTCATGTGAAGTTAAATTTAAAATACGTGGGACGACATGTGAGGCGTTTCATGTCAACTGTCCCAGCGCGGCGCGCTAGCACCAAATCCCTCTATTTCTAACTCATGTTTATGATACTATAATGTACCTAAAAAAATT
>JAPYZO010013998.1:0-13046 GCA_030522905.1 Torymus flavipes
CGCAGGGGGCTTGCCAACCTAATAACCGCGATCAGCCGTCGCTTATGTGTGCCTAATATATCAAATTATGCCGGCGTGCTCCGAATGATGACGAGCGCCGCGGCTACAGCTTCGCTTTTGCTCTTCCCGCACCTGCAGCAGTATAGCTGCACACAGCGTCTTTTTCCTCGGATTCTCTTAACCGCTTTTTACGCAGTCGCACACATCATCAGCAGAGTTCTTACGAGTCTATCAAGCGTGCCGTGGAACGCTCGAATTAAACGGCTTTTCGGCAACGAGTCCGCGCCGTATTCCGCGACTGCGTGGGGGCGAGGAACGCATGAATTATGTAATAAATTAGCAAATCAGAGACATTCGCCGTGATTAATGTCTGAATATTCCAGTCGCAGTCGTCGTCGTAGTCGTATATAGTGCGACGTCGCCGCTCTTTCGTACTACCCCGTCTCTCACTCTCTCCCTCTCTTCGTTTCGTTCTACCGCACGAACGTGCTCCTCTCACTCTATCTCGTTCTCGCTATTTTGCTCGGAAACTCTCTCGCTCTCGTCCCCTATATATGTATATACTCTCACACTCACACACACACACACCTATACGTACGTACCCCCGTCGCTAAACGACCTTACTAACGATGCGCATTGTATGGTCTGTTCTATTCGTTTCAATCCCAGAATTTCGAATGAGGTCGGGCGGCCGGTTGGCCGGGGGTATTTCCAATGGATGTATAAAGAATGCGTGAGCAGGAGAGAGAAAAAAGGGAGGAAAGAGAGAACGTAAACAATGCGCTTTTTAATTAAAAAACTAAATTTATAAGCCTCCTTTTCGGGCAGACGCCGCGCCAACAGTGATATTTGTTTCATATTATTTTTCGCGCTCAAATCCATATATCGCCCCGGCCACGTGGCTGAGATCGGGAAAAATTATTTCGTACAAATATGTGCTTAATGCCCGTTTGATACGTTTTAATTGCTCGCTTCATTTAATATCGCGAGTTTCTACTCTCCGCTGCTGCTGCTCCGTTCTCTCTCTCCCTCTCTATTTCTCTCTTGATTCTCGTTATATTCCAGTTCTCTCTTTTTTCGGCTTCGACTGTACCACCCTCCCCGCATTTATTTCCACGTGCGCATCCGCTCGTTTGCTCCTTCGTGCGTCTGTGTGCATGTGTATATATATACATACATCTTTCTTCTCTTGCCGCCTCTCGCTCAGTTCGTCTCGCACTTAATTAGGAACTTGCTCTCTCCCTCGCTCCTGATGCCACAGTGACAGCACCATACAAGCAAATATATCCGCACACCCGCAGTCCATTATATTTCTCGTATATTTCATTTTGCTTCCTTTTTTTGTAATCGTTTCAAACACACTCTCTCTTCACTAATTTTCTCAAGGACTCACACATACACGCGAGCACACAAGAACGCTTAATTTTTATCTATACGTTTCATCTGTGAATACCATAAATTTTCGAGCGCTCGCGAATTACGAAGCAGAAGAGCGAGAGCAAGCGAGCGGGAGAGAGAGAAAAAAAAGTCGAGTCGCGAACAGTCTCACGCTTAACGATCCATGAAAATGTCAATCAAGCCCAACAATAGGGCCGAATTAACCCTAAGATTGAATAGAAGTTTGCACCGCGGCATGGTTTACTGATGAACGAACCCGTTTTTTCCCTCTCTCTCTCTCTCTACGTGTGTTCGTGTGTGTGTTTTTTTCGCTGCACACATGCGCTCGCGCGCAGGCTCGTCTCTGCCATCGCAGGCGAAACCCGCGCAAAATTGCGCCGATCGATAAGGTCGTTCGCTTTGTTGGGCCGCCGTATATATATACATATACACACCCCAGCGTACCACGCTGCTATACCTCCTCCTCTTCCTCCGGCGTGCACAGTGCCTTTGACGCGAAATGTGTCTCATTAACAGCCTAATTAATAATCCAATTACGCAGCGAAATCCGTCAATCACGCAAACCAGATATATAACGAAGAAGAGAGAAGAGAGAGAGAGAGAGAGGAGGCCTTTAATATTTTCACGGCGACACGCGCGCCAGGAAAACAATTCCCCTCTAATGGCGAATGATTAAGCTCCGTTCGCGTTACCCGCGAGCGAGCGAGCTCTGACAATCGTACCAATTATCGCGGAGCGTGCGATTTTCATTCAGCCCGTCGAAATTTCGATTTTCCTTCGTTGTCTTTTTCCAAAGCTGTATATAGAGAAAGGGAGGCACGACGATGTATGTGTACGGCGGGAGAGAGAAACGACACTTTATTCGAGGCACTTTCCACACCCAGGAATTTAATAAGCAATTACCGGGGACGAAACAACTAGGAGAGAGAGAGAGAGAGCGAGACGGCCACACGGTACACATCGAGCAAGCAAGAGAGAGAGAGTCAGGCAGCGAAATGAAGCGAGAGCGAGACAGACAGAGTCTTTGTGCGAGGCAACGACTCGAGGCGCGAGGGGTGTACGTGTGTATGTATGTGTAGGTAGAGGGGTACACTCACTCTACGCGTCGAGCTAAACACACAATATTTCAAATACGCATCGCGCTCTCTCTCGTGTATGTTTGCTTCGCTCGGTTCGATATAAAAAGGACAAGGGAATTCGTTATACACCGAGCGTCGGGGATTTTCGGCTGGGCACGCGCATATGTCGAGCTCTGTATATACAGATATACTTATATAGCGTAAACGCAGAAGCAGCAGCAGCAGCAGCAGTTCTTCAGAACAGGGCGAGCTGTAATCGGGAGTGGCTTTAAATTGAGTTAGATGGTATTAGAATGCTATGAGGTTATACACACGAGAGCCGTGTGCGATTGAATAAAGGCGGGTTTCTTATATTAAGTTTGATTGATAGTCGTGCGTGTGCACGAACGTTGCCGCGGGGATGCGAGGCGAATTGGATTAGACGGCCGTGACGCATAAAATTTTAATTTAATTTCTATACTATGTCATTTTAAATGCGATCGCCATATATCTAATCGTGCCATTTTTCTTTTCTGTTGCAGGTGAGTTGAATAATCAGTTAGTTTGCTGAAATCCTCTTCGATACGTAAGTCTCTACTCTGGTAAACACACATTCCATAAAAATCCATGATCCACCCGTATAAATTTCATCGTAAGTTGCAAATAAGAATCGTTATCGAACTATATTTTGAATCAGTTAGGCGCGTAGCATTTTACTCTCGCGGCGAGATAAAAAACAGTAAGAACGACGACGACGACGACAACGTCGCCACTACACGGCGACCTCTACGACGTCAAGAGTAACTATAGGGGAAAAAGCATTAACAGTCTCTGAGCATGCAGATTGCCTCCCCGGCCCGACGACTTTGTCCTCGCGCGATTGCCCGCGCCGATTACTTAATACACCCTGGCGACGCGAAAAGCTCCTCGCGCGCTTTTGTCCCTATTCGGCTCGTTGATAAATATTAACGAGCCCGCGGGAAAGACAGTCGAGCTGCTAATAAATTTTCCCTTTTTTCGATTTAAAAGGTATGCGTCTCTGTGTGTGTGTGTGAAATAATATAGAGCGAAGTTAATGACAAACGCCATCACACGTGAAAGAATATATATGTATGCGCGAATAAGAGACCAGGAGGACACACACACACGCAATATTCCCGAAATGGAACGTCGAGGAGCGAAGGCGAAATAAAGCGAAAAAGTAATCGCGAGGACCAACGAGAAAGAGCGCACGCGCGCACGGCCAATTGCGTATACTTAATGATACGAAATTATGTCGAAATTGGATTTTAATTTAGCGTCCGCGTTGGCCGAATATATTCAAATTAGCCGCAGGGAAATAACGAGAGACTCGTTTTCTCTCTCTCTTGCCGAAGGGTCACATAAATTTTCCTTCTGTTAATGATTATGCAGATTGCAGGAACATTTCTCTCTCTTTCACATATACATATAAGTACACGTGCTGCGTCGTACTTCCCCGCGGCTTATCGCGTTAGAAATAGGAATAGTTCTTCTTCCGCGTGTAGACAATCTTCTTCGGGCTACACACGCGATCAATCCCTTCGCGCATATATATACATCCCCATCTTTCTCTCTCTCCCGTCGCGCGCCGCTGCCGAATCAATTCGCCGATGTGCTCACAGTCGGAAAGAGAGAGAGAGAGAGAAGGAGAAGGAGGCGTGCGACGTGGTAGGGAGGTTCAAGGACAAAGGACGAGAAATTTTTTAACGAATTCCAGCGGCAGCTCGCGTGATTTGCATTCGTGCGCGCGCGCGGGCCACGGGAAGGAGAGAAAGACGCAAGAGGAAAAAGGAGACAGAGCACGCGCACAATGAGCGAGAGGCCCATCTGCGCTGCTGCTGCTGCTGGGCTCTGGAAATCGCATTTAAATAATGTGCAGCGAATAAATTTGACGAGGAGGCACAGAGAGAAAGAAAGAAAGAAGGAAAGCGAGAAAGAGAGCCCCCTCGTATATCGACTAAATAATAATCCCAATTTCGTGAGATTATTATGTAAATAACGCGCGCGCGTATACTTACGGCCGTGGTGCGAAAGTAAAAGCGAAAGTAAGATGAGAGAGCCTCGAGAGTCAAGTCTTCTCTCCCGCTCACTGCAGGTAAAGGGAAGATTTCGTTTGCTCGGCCGAGCGGGTAACGATTACAAAGTCTCTCTGCGTCTCGCCCCATTTTCCCCTCCTGCCGCGCATCAGCACGCGCGCTGGCCTTCCGCGCCTGCCCTGCAAAATTGAAAGAAGTCAAACACTTGATTCCACCCTTCCTCCCTCCTACACTCCCACACACATACGCACTCACGCACGTATATATATATACGTATGTGTACTCTACTCTCTCCCTCTCCTTTTTTTCTCGTTATCTCGCCGGGACGCTCCGGAAGGGGGAGAGAGACGACGAAGCGAGGGTTCTCGCTAATGAGGGAATGCATGTCACATACGCGGGCGCGCGATAAGGGCCCCGAGTATTTGGCCGAGTGCACACATTTCAACCATATTTGCTCGGCCGGTATATATATATATACACGAGCGCTCGCGTTTGCAACGCGTGATTAAGCCGCCCCGCCGCCGCTGCGTCGCGAAAAAGAGAGAGGGAGAGATAAAGGGACGCCGGAGCAATTAGTTTTACCGTTCATTGGCCGATTTCGCGCTCGTTCATTAAACCGCCGACGCCGCTTGTTGTTGTAATCGCCAATTAATTCGAGTCTCCTTCTGTCGCGGTTAATAGTTACACGCGCGATGAGATTGCCGAAGTTTTGTCCGCAGTGATTTTTCATACATCGTATAAGTAGAATTTCGTATAGGTGTATATGTATAGACTAAGTGGCGCCGCGACGCCGCGTTCTTACATACACACATACCCGCGGGCGTAGAACTCGCCCCCAACCTTTGACCCAGTTGAGGTGTCGCGGAGCCGCGGCTATATAATATTATATCGATTCGCGAATTGGCACGAGACCGGATGAACTATACGCGCCTTCCTATAGGCCGCGTCGTCGAATCGATAAAAACAACCGACGAGGCGGCGGATGGCTCGTTAGCTATGCACGTATGTATACTTATACACATAGAGCGACGACACGAGCGGCGTGATTTTTATGTATAGCACTCGAAAATTCGTCCAATATTCCGGCGTATATGGAGCGCGCGTGGCGGCGGCGTAGGGGAGGAAAACTAATGCGGAGTCACGACGTAGCAGCTCGTGTGCTCTAAGGCGTTTTCAAGAAGAGCTAACCATCTCGAGAGAGAGAGAGACTTCGCGCGGAGAGAGAGAGAGAGAAAGAGTAGGGGGAACACAGAGGAAGAGAGAGAGAGAGAGAAAAAGACGACTCGCTCCCGGAATTCAGCAAAAGAGCGAGCTCGCGTATACACTAAGTAAAGTAAAGAAGCGAGCGCGTGCGCGGAGGGCGACATCGCCCGTTGCAAATTGCAATTTTGTTGTGAGATCATTATAAAATACATAATGCTTTCTCGGGGCAGCGGCGGCGACGGCGGCGGCGGCGGCAGCTTCCCTCGAGCGAGCGTCGGTGGCACACCGTTTGCTTCTCCCCCTCTATGCGAGAACGACGGCGGCGGCGGCAGCAGCGAGTCTCGTTAAAAGTTTCTAGCGACGCGTATTCTTAATAGTCTGCGCGCGCGCGGACACGCCGTCATTAAAATTATAACCAACCTCCTCTCTCACTCGCTTCCTTTCTCCCACCTCCTCCTACTCTCCTCCTCCACCTCGTCTTCCGCGTGTGGCAGTTCTTTTTTCGCAACCCCTTTCGCTCGCCCGAGAGTATAATATATAGATATACATACAAGGGGCCTGCGCGGGCGCATAATAAAAGCGTTTTCCGTGTGACCGCTTAACCAACGCGCCGCTGATGAGGTCAGAGGAAGGGAGAGAGAGAGAGAGAGAGTCCGGCCGCACGTCTTGTTATTACACGTCTCGTTGTTTCGCGAGCTGGGTACAGCGCACGGGACCCTTACCTGCGCCTCGGCGAGCGCTTATTTTCGCGAAATAAAAAGGTGGCGAGACTCTGTGTGTGGGTTTCTCGTCTCTGCTCCCCCTTCTCGTTAGGAAAGTGTGTCAGGGGTGGCGGGCGGGATTACATCGCGTGATGATGATGATGGTGATGCGATCAGCTCAAGATGCGTGTAATCAGTGTTATTGGATTAATCTTTATTGTCTGCTGCGCTGTTTCTTGCCAGATTGTTACATATATCTTGACCCGCTTTTCCCAACAATGTACTACGCGCTTAATAATTATACTTAATATACTTGCGACCTTTAGAATCCAATTCAATTATAAGGAGTTTAATTACATAACTTGGTCGCTCTTTTTCATCGTATAATTTTAAATCTTTTCTCTGAATTTTGTCACCTCGCGTGACATTTATATACATATAACGTAAGAACGGCTCTCGGGTGCACTGTATAGCACAGTATAACCGCAGAGCCCACATACACGTGCATACAACATTTCCCCGGCAATATCCCGCGCACTATATACTCGCGCTCTGTCTCGCATTCTATATAAATTCGTTGGCGCATCGATCGGTTGTTGGCACACGCTTGATGAATTCTCGGAAAGCCAATTAATTGCCGCGTATATCGATTAGCAGTGTATACACTCGCGGCATGGTATAACCATCATGTAATGAAGGCTCCCTGATGCCGGCCGTACAGTGTAACACAATTTTCCCCGCATTTCGAGAGAGAGAGAGAGAGAGAGAGCGCTTTCCTCGTACACACACACTTACACTTACACATTTGCGCGAAATAAAAGCCTTCCGAGCGAGTGGAAAGGAGAGGAGGCGGAAAACGCGCGGCGCAGTGGCACTTGGAGAACGAGTGAGAGAGAGAGAGAAAGAGATAAAAGGAGAACGAGGCTCCACTTTGAAAGTTGGCGAAACTTGCGCTGCTCCTTTTGCCGCCGACGCTAGTCTCCCTTTTCCTTTCTCTCGCTGCGCGTAAATATGTAAATACGAGGGGGGCAAGAGAGGGAGAAGGGAGAGAGAGGATACAGTTATTAGGAATATAAGTGAATGCATAAAGCGAAGGAGAGAGAGGGAGAGAAGGATCGCCGAGTGGACGTCCACCACCAGGGATTTCGCGAGATAAAGAGAGCGAGAATATCTATTGTGCAGCGCGCGAAAGCAACAGCGACGGCGGCGGCTTCGAGAGGAGGAAATAAACTTCGGAGGAAGAGAGAGAGAAACGAGAAGAGATGAGAGAGGAAGGGAGAGAAAACTCTGGCGTCGGAGGGAAATACGCGGCGTGCGCCAGTGCGAGTGAGAGAGTGAGCGAGGCGATCGTCCGGTATTTAAGTAGCGAGTTCAGGTACACCGAGTATATTTAAACGCTCTTATTATCATATAAATACAACTTGGACGTTCAATTTACGCGCCGAGTATAGCCTCCTCCTCTTCTCGCGTGTGTTGCTGCGTGCTACGTGAGTGAGTGAGTGAGAGAGAGAGAGAGAGAAAGAGCTCGCCGGCGTCGGGCAGAGTTGCAAAAGTTATTATTGTTATTACCGTACCGTTTAGAAACTTTTGTTGTCCGTTAGATGGATATACACCGGGAGGAGAGAACCGAGAGTGGGAGAGAGACCTTATATCCCGGCCGCCTACTACAATTTGCCCCCTGGCCCCCCTCCCGAATAAGCGACGTGTATTACGCGCGCTCGCGGGAGACTGCAATTTTACGAAATCAATTATCCGACGGGCGTAAACGAGCAACAGAGAGAGAGAGAGAGAGAGAGAGAGAGAGAGAGAGAGAGAGAGAGAGAGAGAGAGAGAGAGAGAGAGAGAGAGAGGGAGAGAGAGTAGGGGGTGCCCGAGGCGGGCTAAACCCCCTGCTTTTTTTCGCTCCGAGTATATACGCAGGTTCGATTGGAAAAAATTCGCGGAAGCGTTTGACGCGTATATATATATAGCGCAAGACTCTGTGTATAATGAGGGGGAGAAGGCATTATTTGCGCACAAAAGTATTAATGAAACGGCGAATGTTGATAACTGAAAGCGATGGCCGATTGGCAATTAGATCCGTTGATTATTTATTTGCACACCGCGCTGCACGAAGGCGGTACTTGCAATCATTGAAATGTTGAGTCACGCCGACGCGCCGTCTCTTTCCTAATAACACTTTATTTAGATTTAGATTTTTCTTTCGTTGCTAAGATAAGGCGAGCGCGTGCGGATTTTTTTTTTTTAATTAACCGCCGGCATGCAAGCACAATCGACGCGCGCGCAAGGATACTACCGCACCGCAGCTGATCGAAAAGTTTCTACTATTACTATACTGTTGGTTTACTTGCTTGCTCGGTTATACTTGTGCAACGCGTCTTGTTTCGCAAAGGAAAATGATACGCTGCGCCGGATTATCGCGCAAGCACGCTGTATAGTCGCGCAATTTTTCGGTGAGCGGACGACAATTAGCGTTGGTATATAAATTGATGCGTTTCGTAGTCGGATCTCGCTCTCTATATACCAGAAAGAAACCTACATAAGAAAAAGGTATAAACGCAAGAATGACGCACTCGAATGACGAGCCGAAGCTTCTTTCCGAAACTCTCTCCTTCCCCCCGTTCGTTCCATTTACGAGAGTGCGGCGTTGGACCACCGATCCCTATAGCTTCGTAATTTCCCAACCTCGAAATTTCCTCCCCTTCTTCGTTCTATACATACACACCTCCACAACATCGTGCGTCTTCTCTCCCTTCCACCTTGCCGTGTTCCCACTCCTTCGCCTCCTTAGGATGGTGGGAGGCGATTTCGGCCCCGGCAATTTACCGCGAAATCCCAGAAACAATTCACTTTACGCGGGGTAACACGCGACAAATATCCCGAGCTCGCTCGGCAAGGAAAATTGCCGTCGCTGCGGCGGCGGCGGTGGCGGCGGCGCTCCCCTTTGATGAGATTGCAAAGCGACTAAGTTTTAATTTGTTCTCGCGTGACGCGGATTATGTCTGCGCGCGCCCGGGCCTTATTGACTTGTCCCGGGGATTCCCCTCCTCCTTCTTTCCCCCGTGTATAGTATAGTGGAGAAAGAGCGAGTAAATGGCAATCCTTTTCTTCTTCTTCTTCGTCTTCTTCTTCTTCTTACTCTTTGCTTGAGATTGTCTTGGAGGCTTTTTTATGGTAACGGCCGTAATGGTCGGGTGGGGTATATTGCCTTCGTTAATTTATGATTGAATTGATGGGTTTGTGAAGGAATGTGTCTCCGAGAAACGTTTTTACATAATTAGCGGTACAATCACGGTCGCGAGTAAATGGCAGTCATTTCCCGTTAAACGAAACAAATATTTTGCCCTCTTACAACTGCGGCGATAAAATAAAAATTCAATTAACGTAATCTCTCCCGTTCGCAGCACACACAGAACCAACGTCGCCCGCACCGCGCGAATAAGTGAAATAATAGTAATGGAACTGTCCGATTTCTCTCTCGCTTCCAACAGCGCGGTACAACGGCGGCCACGCGATCACCCCGATAGCCTTAATTCGACTTTTTGGAATGGCGTGCTCTAATTCTATACGGCGCGCTGCCGCACGTGGAAAATCTTTTTTCGAGCCAGATCGCGCGATAAGCTTGTTAAGAGCCGCGCGCGGCGGCAGCTCGTTTCGATACATTCCTGTTTAATTTCCCCATTCAACAGATGCGCCGATTCCCTCCGTTATACACGTGCTCTGAAAAAGGGCATCGGTAATCTCTCCCTCTCGCTTCGTTCTCTCTCTCTCTCTCTCTCTCTTTCGAGACTCGGGGGCCGATAAGTTACCGATTGTGCGCGTGCACGCTCGCGGCCTCTAATCAATCACATTCGATACGCTTAATTGGAGGGAAAACTCGCTCGCTCGCGGCGCACGTGAGAAATAAATCGCGTATCGATCGCGTATACAGAGGGTTGTACGATATATACACTATACTCTTTTTAAAACCAAGTTTTAATGGTGTGTAAGAGTAGCGAAATAAGGTCGTGGATAAAATAATAACAATTAATCCCGGCTATTTCGTGGCAATAATGAGCTCCTCTCCGGTTTTCATTCAGCCTGCCCGCATAATGTACATTATATAACCCAAGGGCTCGGGGCGCGCGCAAATTAGCGATTCAGCCGCTGGAAAAAGCCGTTGATTGCGGATAAAGCGCCGCGCACTCGGCGCAAAGAAATAGACACAGTCGCGGCGTCTGCGTCGAGACGCGCGGCGCGCGGTAATCGTTATTCGTTTTAAACTCATAAAGTCGACACCGCGTCGGAGCGGTAATTCTTCCCCTCTTCTCCTCCCTTCCCCCCGCAAAATAACTAATTTAAGTTCCACCGCGCTGTGGCGCGAAATAAGAAAAATCGCGGCCGAGAGAGAGAGGAGGAAATACACTTCCCCGCGTGCGCGCGAGATGGAGAGCGACGGAGGGAAAACGGCGTAGTCATAGTACGCGCGGGCCGTTAATAGAATACAGCCTCAATTGATTATAACAAGTTGTATTAACGGCATACCACCTGACAGCGCCATTCAGCTCCCCCTCCTCTACTCTCTCGCAACAGTTTCGAGTTAATTAAGGCGAAGAGCTCGCGCGCGTCTTTATATTCGCTGTCCCTCTCTTTCTCTCTTGCTCCCGCGCGCCATTTAATCAAGACTCTTCCAGGGAATTAAAAGTAATTACATCGTTGTGCTCTGCTTTTCTTTTGCGATCGATCGCGCAGTGTGCTCCCGCCGTCGCCGTCGCAGAGAGTTCGCGAATGAAGCGAGCGCCCGCGTGCTGCACAGAGATGCTGCTGCTGCTTCTTCGCTAATTATTAGGGAAGTTGGATGCCCAAGTGTGTATATATATAGGCTTGCGACACGAATAAAGACGCGGTCCTGTGTGAGTTTTATGTTTGGTGTGTATGACTGTACACACGTGTTTATACTTTGTATAATAAATATATTTTTTATCTGCGTGTCTCTGTCGTGAGAGAGGTGGTGACAGGGAGGAAGACGGGCGAAATTGACGTGCGGAGGTTCGGAGTAATTAGAGAAGTTGATGACTGGTATTAAGTGGAATATGTACACGTCTGATACTTTGGCGAAGTTGATTGGGCTGTAAATTTACGTATAATTTATCTGACATTCGTAAAATATTTTAAAACAAAAATTCGTATTGAACTCGTAATATTAATTACTCTCTTGAACAAATTGATATTGCTATATAAGTCGTATACAGCAAATCGTTATATACAAGACAGTCGAGCACTGCGAAAAGCTTCGCACAAAGCGCAGTGCACTCACAAAATTATCTTCGCCTCAATTCAATTTAGTTAAAACTTATTAACTCCACTCTATCTCTCTCTCTCCCTTCTTCTTCTCCCGATGAGTAAGATGCTCCGGCGCACACGTGGGGGGGAGAGAGAGCAGAGCCTGTAAAGGGACTCATTCTGTTTATCGACGTATTGACTGTACACTCTGCACAGACGTGTATACGCACGTGCGCGCTCTCTTTAATCCAATATTGCCGATGCACATTCGTCGGCGCTGGCACGCGCGCGCACAGCTCAATTGGCCCAATGGCAGTATAATTTTTTAATCAGTTCAGCTTTTATCTCCGACTCAATTTCTTTGATTAACGTCGTACTTGCGCGTGCACACACATACACGTACGCGCGTCAAATGGATGAGATACAGCGCGGCGCGTAGTCCCGTTCTGCTAAGCAATAACTAAATGGAAGTCGGAAAGGAGAGCCCCAGCGAAGGAGGCGGAAGAGGAGAGGCACATCGCAGAGAAAAGGAGGGAGGAAGAGTGGTGGAGGCAGTGGCCAGAGGGAGAAAACAAAAAAGAGAACGGGAGAGAGAGAGAGAGGATCTCTTGAAAACTAATCAAGATATATTAATTGCAGTAGTAGACTTCACTTACGTGTATTGCCTCTTCCCTCGTCTCGCTCTCCCGGAGAGCCCCTGCGAGGCCAAACGAGACATTATTGCAAATCACTTTATGAGATTGTGTGCGCGAGCGCTCCGTCCCAAAGGCTTTTGTTCAAATTGCTCTTTCTCTCTCTCATTTTATTCGCCTCGCACTCGCGCTAAATTAAGAGCATGAGCTACGCGCAAAAAAAGACCTGAAAATCGTGCGTATAACGCGTTCTTCGCCCGTCGTTACGCTCTAGACACGCAATTTTCCCGCCGGCGTAATAATAATAAGCTACCGTCTAATTAATGCTCACAAGCCACATACACACACACATCACGTATCATTTTCGCGAAATCACTCGCTCACCCGCGCGTTTCCCTTAAACTACACAATACACGTGCTCTCCTTCGAGGAAAAACGCGTGGGCGTGCAATACTATTCCCCACTCGCTCACCCACACACACACACACACATACAGACAGAGAGAGCCGAGTTAATCTGGTTTCGTTTTATATACGCGCGCGTACGGCACGCGTAATTTACGAGTCAGCTCGTCCGCGTCTCGAGTGAGCGCGGGGGCGACCGGTCGCGCAATAATTACTCGATTTGGCGGAATCAGCTCGCTCTCTTGCGCGCTGGGCAGGGCAAAAAAGTTCAATTAACCTTAATTAATCCATTTAAATTAGCCGCTTCCTTGGCCCGCTCTCTCTCTCTCTC
>JAPYZO010014002.1:0-11081 GCA_030522905.1 Torymus flavipes
AACAAAAGTTTGAACTCCTAAAATTATATATTGGCTTTGTTATTAAAGAATTAATACAATAGCTTTTTTTTCAGGTTCAACCATGGCTTGTCCCCTTAATTCAACACACTTCCATAATCGAAATAATTATTATTGTAACAATCCTAAATTTTTGACACAAAAGTCAACTTTTAATTTCGGTACAGCCTTGGTTAGAATGTCCGCAGTCATCTTGTCAGTAGGTAGGTATTCAAGCTCAAATCTTTCCTCCTTCAGAAGATCTCGAATGAAATGCATCCTTATGTCGATGTGTTTCGACCTCGCGTGCAAGACCGGGTTCGTAGCCAATTTTATGGCTGACTGATTATCATTGTAGATTTTTGCCTTGGTCAAGTTGGCGAATCCGAGCTCCTTCATCAAGTTGGATAAGAAAATAGCTTCTTTAGCCGCGTCCGTCAAACTCATATATTCAGCTTCGGTTGAAGACAAAGCCACTGCTCTCTGTTTTCTCGAGCACCATGAGATAGTTCCACCTGATAAGCAAAATGCGTATCCAGAGTAAGAACGCCTGTCCGTGAGGTCCGATCCCCAATCAGCATCGGCGAATCTTGTCAGAGTGTCTTTAACACTTGAGTAGGTTAGCTTCATATTCAAGGTTCCTTTGAGGTAACGAAGAATTCGCTTTGCGGCCTTCCAATGAGTCTTGCCGTAACCCGTTTTGAATTGACTCAACGAACTCACGGCATGAGCGATATCAGGTCTCGTTCCAACAGACAAGTACATGAGAGCACCGGTTAGTTCGCGATATGGATAAGCATCTGGCACATGGTTTAGACAAGGTTCAAGCTTGGTCCCGACCACTAATGGAGTAGAGACAGGTTTGCAGTCAGTCATGTTGAATCGTTTTAACACCTCCCTGATGTATCCGCTTTGACTCAGCGATATAGATTTGTCGCCTTGGTCTATCTCTATTCCAAGACAGTAGTCCGCTGAGCCCAAGTCCTTTAAATTGAAGTTTTCTGCAAGGCGTTTCTTAATAATTTCGACCCTAGTTGCGTTATTATGTCGTCAACGTAGAGCAGAACAAATGTTAGCCTGTCGTGAGAGTTTGTATATAAACATGGGTCACAGTTTGTTGGTTTTAAACCCAACCCTTTAAAGGTCCAAATCCCAAAAACGGGGGCTCGTCGCCCAAGCTCGTGTTGATCCTTTCATTGATACCGTTACTCGGGAGATCAATTGCGACTGGAATCGATTTCGGTATCGGTGCGATCCTTTTTGCCACTATGTCAACAGTGTTTATGTTAGTTGAGGTACATGGTTTTTCTTCGTCTACAAAACTTTGCGTCGTTGAAGGAGGGTATCCAAATTGTTGTGAGAATTTTACGTCTCTTGAAGAAATGACCTTTTTAGCATCCACGAGCCAAATTCGGTATGACTTCGAGTCATCGGTGTACCCAAGGAATATGCCTTCGAGTCCACGAGGATCGAATTTCCCTCTTGCCGGATTCTTATTTAAAACATAAACCTTTTCACCAAAAGATCTCATGTGCGAGATCTCTGGTTTTCTTCCGGTCCATTTTTCGAAGGGTGTGCAACCAATGGTCTCCGTGAAGAATCTATTGCGAATGTAGTTGTCGGTGTGTATGGCCTCGGCCCAGAAATTCGTGGGTAGGCCGGATTGGGTGAGTAGACACCGAGCGACCTCGACGACGGTGCGATTTTTCCGTTCTGCCATGCCGTTTTGTTGCGGCGTATACGGAATGGTGAATCGACGCTGAATGCCGGAATCTCTTAGAATTTTGTCTAGCTTACTGTTGTCGTACTCCTTGCCACAATCGGAATGAAGCGCTTTGATTTTATGTTCGGTCTGATTTTCGACCAAATTCTTATACTCGATAAACCTTTCGGTTACTTCATTTTTCTGTTTCATGAAATAAATGCTACACCATCGAGTGTGCTCATCGATAAATGTAACAAACCATCTGGCACCGCCTTTGGACGTGGTTCTCATTGGTCCGCAAACATCCGTGTGAATAACTTCGAGAGGTTTGCTGGCATACTGCGTACGAGGTTGAAAAGGTGTGCTGGTCTTTTTAGCAACTGCGCAGATACTACAATTGCTGATGTCTTTAATAGTCACATTATCGATCCCTTCGGTGTATCCTTTGTAGATCGTGGCCTTCAGATTTTTAGAGTTCAAATGCCCAAGTCGAGCATGCCACTTGTACATGTCTGTGCTCGCCTTAGCAAGAGCGGATGCATGGGGTTGCTGCTTAGCACAATTTAAGTAAAATAGATCGCCGATTTGTTCAGCGCGGGTATGGACTTTTCCCTCTGCGTCGATGATCGAAGCGTATTGTGCGTCGAAGTTTACGTTAAAACCCGTATCTACCACTTTGGCGATCCAAATGAGGTTAGTTCGAAGATTAGTCACGTAGAGAGTATTTTTCAGGGTTATGTCGCGCGCATCGTTTCTCGAGATAATGTTCACACCTCCTTTGGCGCGAACAGCTGTCGTCGCGTCGCTAGCCAGCTGTAAACTAGAGTTAGCGTATGTTATGTTTTAAAAGAATTTTCGTCACTGCACACATGCGATGTGCTCCCGCTATCTAAGCACCATTTGTCCTTCGACGTTTCACCCGTCAGGAAGCATAAGCCTGATTGTTCGTCTTCTGCTTCCTTAAGATTTTTCTTCTACAAGCAATTAGCCTCTTTGTGTCCCTTTATTCCACAAAATCCGCACTTGTTTGGTTTCTGGCGTTTCTGCGATCCGCTACTATTAGATGTTGATTGCGGGTTAGCGTCACCTATCGTATGACTAGATCTCTGCTGCGGTTTGGTGAACATGGCGGAGCTTTGGCTACTCTCGTCTTCTCTATGGCGAGACTTATATTCCTCAAGAATTTTAATTTTTAAAATTTCGAGATCAGGCAGGTTGTCGCGTGATTCTATTGCGCACCTGAAATTTTGAAAACTGGCAGGGAGGCTGTGAAGCAGCATGATAGCTAGTAAATCATCGTCCAAATTAGCGCCTGTGGACTTTAGTTTGTCGGATACGTAAAAGAAACCTTTGAGATGATCGACCATGCTCTCATTTTCCGCCATCTTATGTTGAGTCAGTTGCTTGTACAAAGAGGCTTTCCGAGCAGGGGTTTTCGAGGCGTATGTTGACTCTAATTTTTGCCAAACTTGATAAGATGTGATACAATTTTTAACTTCCTTAAGTTCTGATGGTGAGATGCGGAGGATTAAGTCCGATTTGGCTTTTCGATCTTTCGTCGACCAGGTGTTGTGAGCCGTCTGTGCAGCAGCACGAGCCGCGTCGTCGTCACCCTCTAGGTTAGGAGGTGGTTTGTCTCCCGAAACGTAGTCCCACATGTCATTTTTCACGAGTAATGCTTCTACTTGAATCCTCCACGTATCATAGTTTTCGCGAGTAAGCAGTTCAAAACGTGGAGTGTGCGATATATATTGACTGTCCGACATCTTTGTATTCGCCAATTTTTCCGTGTACGGCGTTGACCTCACTTCTGACTTCCAACGTTTTTAGACCTTTTTAATCGACTATGCGTGCTTCGCGTTAGCTTTTTGTTTGTATTTGTCTTTCGCGATCTCTGGGCCCATAACCTGTTGGAGAGGGCGATTAAAGTAAACGACAAATAATACAAAAATCAATTTATTATAAAGAGAGATATATGACGTGTTACTCGTGAGACATTACTTGGTTAACTAACTAGAATAAAGAAGGAATGTCATGACATGAACGCTGCGCGAGACATCTAGCAAAGAGACAAATAAACATACTTGAAATAATAATAATAATGATGTAGATTAAATAAAATATAATGAAATAAGGCAATTCAACATGATTAAATGAATATTACAATATCTAGCAGATGTTAGTTATTTAAAAAATTAGTAATTTATTAGTAATTTTAATAAATTTTAATTAGTAATTTCATTAAATAAAAAGGAGTTTTCATCCAGTACCTTCCAATTCTATTTTAACATACTTTTGTGTAGTAACACATGTTCTCGAAAATCAGGTTGTAAACAAGAAAATAAATGTGGAAAATTGAAATATAATAGTTCCATTATTTTATTTTTACCTCTACTTTTCGAATCCATTCCACGTGTAAACTGAATACAAATTTTATGTACGACTTACCTCCATGAATATCAGTATCTGCTAATAAATATTCTCTAATAAGAACTGAATATACCATTTACTTGTACGGCTGATCAACGACTGTACGACTTCCGCTACTGACCATATACTTAGTTAGCACGACAAAGTTTACAAACATTCAAAGGACATACCTTCATACATATGAACGCGTGTTTATTTGGAATGGAAATAGAAGTAGGAACAATAATTCTCAAAGGATGTTACAACATTTCATTAATGCTTTTGCGACTTTCTGAAAATATTAGTCACAAGCCAAAAATCTACTATAAATCTACTATACTAAACTAATATGCATTTCGTGTGAATAATTGC
The DNA here is from genome assembly GCA_030522905.1 of Torymus flavipes. NCBI lineage: Eukaryota > Metazoa > Arthropoda > Insecta > Hymenoptera > Torymidae > Torymus > Torymus flavipes. The sequence continues at coordinate 4,484 of JAPYZO010014002.1, forward strand.
CTAGTTCTTTATCCTCATTCAATAATTTAATGTCCAGAAATAATTAAATTTTTAATTTTTTTAATTTTTAATTTTTTTAAATTTTTTAATTTTTTAATTTTTTAATATTTGGAATTTTTTAAATTTTTAAATTTTTTAATTTTTGCTTAAAAGATGTATCTATATTATTATTTCAACTAATTAAATCTAAATCATAGTGAAAAATAGTGTTAAGAACCTCAAAAAAAAACTGTACGCACGAGGCGCGTTTGAATTTTGCTAGTGGTTATTGAAAAAAACGAAATAATAACTTTTGACCTCAAAAATGACCTACATAATTTTTTATTCAATTTGTCTATAGTTTTCCCTTAAAGTACTTCTTATTACCTGTATTTAAAAAAAAAATCGTCCAAATCGAACGATTCCCGGCTGACATATTTTATTTTGAAAGAAGAGGTCCATTTGAGCCCACTGTGCGGCGCCGCTCTCCAGAATCGTTGGTGCGCCGGAACACAAAAATTGGCGTCTCACTCACCAAAACTGAGAGAGCGACTAGTTCACTCGCCCGTGTAGTCGCACCAATAGCGTTTTAGCGAGCGGCTCAACAAAACTTCTTTCCGTGTATGTGCTCTGTCGGTAAGGTAGAGTTTGGTAAGACTGACGGTAAAGTTGGGTTGTGTAGACTTGGGGCAGTCTGATCTACCGGTAAGCTTGTAACGTTGCAAGTATTTTACCCCCGTTGATGCTCGCCTTAAGTCTCTCTCTCTCTCTCTCTCTCTCTCTCTCTCGCTCTCTCGCTCTCTCGCTCTCTCGCTCTCTCGCTCTCTCTTTCTCTCGCTCTCTCGCTCTCTCGCTCTCTATTCAAAACGTAAACATACACGATTAAACGTGTTGTCAATCACAAACTCTAAAATCAACAAACAAAACTCGAATCGAGAACAACATACTAGTCGCTTGGCAACGCTTTTGTACTTATGCTCGATGATGGTAGACGAACACATAACAATACGTTCATACTCTCATCCATCCATGCACACGGGCGGTTGTGTAGCACGCAGGCTGCCGGCCATATTCTCTCTCTCACTCATACTCATAACGATCAGCATGCACGCACATGCTGTCGCCGGCTCTCTGTCTCTCTCGCGCTCATACCGTACGTACACAGGTGTGCGCTCACGCTCGCTCAGTCTCCCCTGGCAGTACATGTGTAGCTGCCGACCTCATGGCCATCGGACAGCCGTTCGTGTTTCCCGCCGTGTTCGCCTGTATCTCGTATGTGTGTCGCTGTGTAGTGCGGTGTCGAAGTACTGATGTAAGTGTTCGTGTGGTGCGTGTGTATGTGTGTATGTACGTGGGTGCTGACGTCCCACGCTCGCCCTCGACGTCGTCGTTATCATCCTCGCTCTGCTGCGCACGTTACCCGTCATGGCGGCCGAGCACACGTGGGCACGCTCGCATCCCACGCACTGTCTCATCTATCATGTGCGTCCTCTGCGAGTCGTGCGGGCATGTGCCTCGGCGTTCTTCACGCCGTTCTCGTCGTGTTCTCTCTCTCTTGCTCTTGGCGTGGCTATCTCATCGCGGACTCCCGGGGCGGTTGCTCTACGAGTCTCGCACGTCATCTGCTGCTCGCCTCGTACCTGGACAGACAGAAACACCCGGATTATCTATGTTTCATTATCTATGCACATGATGGGTGTCAGAAGAGGAACACGCGCCTCACGCCAGTAGTTCTCCGCCAGGCAAGTATACAAAACGAGATGCGAGAAATGCATCTCGTTACACCCCCTCCCTAAACCGGGAACACCTCATTGTTCCTGCCGGTTTACCCTAACGGCTACTGTGTGGGTGGATCAGCGATCATCCCTCCCCCGACACCTCACTACGCACATTATTTATTATCCCTAATCAATTACATAATTCAATAATGTAGATGTTCGAGTCGATTCACCCCTTCATACCTGAAAATAAAAGAAATCTAATCCATTATTGGTTAGGCTGTGGCTGCTCGGCTATTATCTCCAACTCTATTTCCTGAAACAAAGAATTTGATATTCTTTCTCTCACTACTATGATACTTACTATCCGACTGAGTGTGTCATGGGGGCGGTAGAGTACGTGCATGTTCGTCCTTCACTCTGGCGGTCGTCTTCCCCTTCGTTCGTTTCTCTCGGGCGGTTGTATTTCTCCTACTTTCGTTTCTCTCGGGCAGTGGCGTTATCTCCTCTTAATGGGATCTACTAGGAGCTGGCTGGGCCTGGGACTCTGGTGGGGCCCTTCTCTCATCGCTACCCTTAATGGCTGGTGGCGTAGCTCCGGTTCCAGATCGCGGGTGTCTCGGAGTATCTGAGCCAGATAGTGTGCCGTTCCTGGCACGGCGGTAATGGTTGGCGTAGGTGGCCATCTCTCTCGGGCAGGGCCTCCCTTCTCTCTCCGTGGCGGTAGTGGCCGATTCAGCTCGTGATGGGCGGTTGTTACCATCTTCTCGAGTGCGAGAACGACTCTGGCGGTAGGCGGTGGTTTTTTCTCGTCCTCGGTCGCTCCGGCCTTCCCAGACTTACTGTCGCTCCCTATGGCGGGCGCCGCAACGCGGGCAGTCAGCGATTTTGTCGCCGCGTCGCCCACAATTGATGCAGTACCCGTGAGGTGACGGTTGAGGGCATGCGCGCCGACTATGACCTAACTGCCAGCAGTTAAAGCAGTGGCCACCGGGGAGATCGCGCACCGGTTCCACGGCGAGCGGCTTCAGTCCTCCAAAAGTCACCCCCGTGGGCATTATCGGTCTCGCTGGCGGTGGCTTGGCATCTGACAGGGTAGCCCTTCACGTCCAGGCGACGGCTGGCTCGCGAGAGCGAGCTACTGGTGTCGGCCTCCACGGTGGTATAGGCGAGCGTGACGGGCGGTGACGAAGGTGTTGCGGCTCGTAGCCTTCCAGCTGCAGCTGCCGTTTCGGGTTGTAAGCCCCCCTCATCGAGCCGGTGTCGTGGCACAACCCGATTTCTCCCCACACCGGGATTTCTTTCAGGGCAAATGCGGCGGTAGGCGGTGTCGGTTTAGGAACCTCTACGTCCATTTCCTCCAGGCAGCGCTCCAATTCTCGCTCGGCGGCGCAGCTCTGCCTCTCCTCTTCGCTCAGCGTGAAGTCTGACTCTCTGGCGGTGGAAGGCTTTTGCTCCTCTGACGAATGCACCAGCTTGAGGCCTGCTACTTCTATCGGTGCTGGCGCGTAGGGGCGACGCAGCACTACTGGGGCATGAATTTCATGCGACGTTATCACTTTCGGGGCGGTGGGCGGCGGCTGCATTGCTTCCAGCGTCTCCGAGACCGTTGCTTACTCCCCCTCTCCGGCGGTGGCTCTATCTTCTTTTCTCGCCTCTTTCCGTCGGGCGGTGGCTTCTTCCTTTGCTATTGCGGCTCTTTCGCGAGCGGACTCTGCTTCCCTCTCCTCCTCTCTGGCGGTGGTAGCCGCTCTCTCCTTCTCTTCTTCCTCTCGGCCGGTATCTAACTCTCTCTCGTCTTTCTCTCTCCTCAAACCACACTCCCAACTGGTCAGTCCAGTGGGCCAACAAATCTTGCGACCGAGCTGTGCTCGGTTGCCGAAGCATGTCTCGCAATCTCCCCACTGTCTCTGGCGATGGGCAAACGTAGTCGGGGCCCAGGTCGAACTCTTTGTACGGCACATGGGCGGTAGTGTGGTGGTGGTGGTATACTCCAGCACGTCTCGACATATTGTACCTACTAGAAAATTGAAACACATACATTACACACTCATATAACCAACAACAACCATAACGCACGCCGCGGGAAGAGTGGGGGGTCAGGGTTTCCAGTCGCCTCCCTTTTCGCTAGCGTGTTACCCTCAACGGAAAGCCGGTGACGTCTTTAGGCTGGCTTGGAAGGCGGTATTTCTGGCGTAACCAAACTCATGAAGGTGAGCATCCCAATTCCGATGGTTTCCATCCACAAACGTGGTGATCATCGTCTTTAATGTCCTATTACTCCTTTCTACTGGATTGGCCTGTGGATGATATGGCGGAGTGGTCACGTGGGGAATTCCGTACTCGTCTAGGACTTTTCGTAAGATTTGGTTGTCGAATTATTTTCCATTGTCGGTCAACAAGTACTCTGGCGTCTCCTATCTGAAAAATATGAGTTATTCCAATGCCTTTGCTACGGCTTTCCCGCCTGCTTTCCTCAACGGCCTCAAGTCCAACCACCTTGTGAAGAGATCTTGTATTACCAGCACATAACGGTATTGACTTTTACTCCTCGGGAACTCAATCATATCGGCGTCGACTACACACCAAGGGCGTTCGATGACTCTCCTCCCCATCAATCCTTGCGGTCCTTGTTGCGAACTCTTGTAACGTTGACAAGTGACGCACGTACGTACAAAATTATAGACGTCTCGATACACTTCCGGCCAAAAGTATTCTCGCGCCACATGGTCATATGTCTTTTCGACCCCTAAGTGGCCGACGGATGTGATGCAATGACAATCTTGTAATACTCTCTCTCTCTCTTCTCCAAAGGTACTACCATGCGCCATCCTTCTCAATTGGCTCGAACTCGGTACTATCTTGGTCTCCTTTCTGAGATAATGACGAGCTGAAACTAATTTGTTTATTACTCTCCTCTTCGTCTTCCTGCTTTTCATTTGAGACTCTCAAATGTTCTTCTGTCTTCTCTTCACCTCCTCCCTGGTCGATAAGCAGTAGATTTTCCGCCTCCACTGACGTTCCGAGTCTGGCGGTCGGTGTGCTCCCTTTCTCTCCCTCACGGTTGTCACCTTCCTTCGTTGTTACGCCATCCTCATGCTCGAAATCTCCTCTTCCAGGCGGTAACTGTGTGTATGAAGGAATTACAACTACACTATCTCGTTGCTCATTTTCTTCATGTTTTATTGCTGCGCTCCTGCTTGGCCGTGGAAACGACGAATTTTCTAATTCGAGGTTCTCTCAGTGGCCAGCTGGCGGTGCTCTCACTCTTTCTCTCTCGAGCCCGCTGTTTCGGGCGATGGCGGGGTGCAGGAAGGAGGCACAACAGCGTTCTTCCGTCTCTCGGCATCTCTGGTTTCATTCACTCTCCTCTCAACTCTTACTCTCTTGACTTCACCTCTTATTTTCCCTGTTGGGGGTACGGGGAAGTTAGGGACTGTTCTGACTTCCCACTTGCCCGTTTCCCCACTGCGCTCGGCGATGTACGCAAATTGGGCACGTTGAGAATGTAACCCCGTTCTGGCCGCAAACCTGGCAGCTAACGTTTGGTGGCGGTCGAGGCGGTCCTGTTTCTTTGCAGACATAGCATGCTCCTACAAATCGATTTGTATCATCATTGCGACGTTCTCCCACGTCGTTTGGAAGCCCGTGATTTTGTCTACGATCGTATGTGCCTCTCACCAGCCTTTGATCTCTACCATTACTCCCGTAGGCTGCCGTATTCCTGGCCTGCGGAGAAATGATGGGGGCTGCTTGTGGCGGAGGCGTTGGTGGCGGACCAGGATCTGTCCATTTCACATCCACGCTGGCAAGCTCCTCTTCTGATGGTTTTCCTCTTTTGGCCATCTTACTCTTCTGCGACCTTTCCTCCTGAGGTCGGCGACTGGCCTTTTCGCCTTCACTCTGGCTCGTGTCTTCTACTTCTATTGCGGCGACCACTTTGGCAGTACGTTGACTTTTCATGAACGCAGCTCCTTGTAATTTCATCTTATCCCGTCGCTTTGGCGGCGTATGTCGGCGATCGATCTCCATCTGGCGCTCTAACTTAACTCCATATTCTTTCATCTGCAGCGAAGTTACCCTTTTATCGAACAACGCGGCTCGATACTCTGGCAAGATATTTTTGTAGGCAATCTTTACTAGTTTCGTCTCTCGCGGTGGGCGTTTAAAGTGTGCTACATTATATCTGAAACATGACAGGAAATTCGTGATATTTTTTCCTCGAAATTGCGTGCGGGCATGTAATTCCTCTTCAATATCGTCCAATGCTCCGATAAATTGCAGCCTGAACTCCTTCTTAAACTCATGCCACATCGTGATGTCATCTTGCATGGTGAGGTACCACCGCAATGTACCTTTGGCCAGAATACTCGGTAATGCTCTCAGCAGATCGCTATTCGGCATAGCGGATTTCTTGCGCTATACGGACAGCATGGTTAAGAATTCTTCGGGTCCTTCCTTATCTTCTCCCGAGAACTGGATTCTCCAGGCTTGCACTTCGCCCCTACACTTCCAATCTCAACTGGTATCTCGGTGTCTCCGACGTCACCTCTGATATTTTCGATCGCTGCTGCTCCCACTACTATATAGGCTGTCATATTCACTGCTGTCGCTCGTTGAACTGCTCGGCGAAAGACTACGTTTTCGTCTGCGACGATTATGGTCTCTCGATAATCGTTTTCTTCCACTTCGGTGCTCTTCTCTCCTTCTTGGTGACACGTGATGAATATTTCAAGGAGCTCTCCTTGGCTGATCGTCCACTCTTTTAAGGTGGTCTTATACCTAAAGGCTTTTTAAGCCAGTATTACCTAAAACAATACAATAAAATATTATTATAATATAAATATGTTCATATATCAAAAATATTATTTATTTTCTACTAAAATATCCCTACTAGAGAT
>JAPYZO010014021.1:0-13837 GCA_030522905.1 Torymus flavipes
ATTATGATGACGTTTGCGGGCTCATTGTCTGTAATGAAGACACGCGCGGGCGACACGTGTGCGGTTTTCGACAGGCGTGTGCGTCCTGCTCGGAATTTCGACTGTGAGTGAGGAAATTGAATGGTGGCGGGTGTGCGGTGTATGCGCGTAATAGCCGAGCGTCCGTTCGCGGTGATTGATGAATGACGAGAGTGGCTGCAGAGGAGTAATGTTTATTTATTTCGTGGTCGGTGGCAAAAGGATAGGAAAATATATGCCGTGTTTGGATAATCATGGGTATGGAATGGGATCGAATGTGATTGTTGATTTAACAAAATAGAAAACGGCTGTTGAAAGATTTGGTTTGTGCTTTAGGTGGTGACGAATGCTCGTTTTTTATGTGGTAAGACAGAAAGTTCTGATCTTGTTAGTCGATAATAATCACTTTAATTTTTTTTTTTTAACTGTGTTAATTGCATTATATCCAGAATAAGTAAGATAACAACAGATGACGGAAATAATTCATGAAAATTTGAAAATGAATAAAAGATATAAATAATATGGTAATGTGGCTATAAGTACGTTATAAGTATAAGTGTAAGTATGTCACACGCAATTATTGATATTCAATTATATTGGTCGTATCTTAAGATTTTCAAAATTTCTTCAATTATCCTTGTTACCCATTGTTATGTCGTTTATTCTAGATATAATGCAATTAAAACCGTTGAAAACGAAAAATAACTAAAAATTGAATTTGAATGTAGAGAAAAATATAATGGAGCTACATGTAATAGCTCCGACATCTCCTTACATGTGACGTATGACAAGATAAGCATAAATCACGTACTTTCAGACGTGAAAAAGTCAGCGATTAGAAAAATAAAAGTTTCCTTTCAACATCGTTAAAAAGCACATCGTACACCGACAGTTCGACGGCAGGTAATTTCAAATAAAAAAGCGCAATATCTGTTTACAATTAAGCAGCATTATAAGAGCCGCCGAAGCTTAAAATCCAGTCGACTGGCACGCGTTATATATCTATCGAAAAAGCATTCCCGGAATAATAACCGATACCTTCATTCTCCGACTCCATTAGCGAATTCACTTCGGATCGTTAGAACACAGCGCCGCGCGCCTGGCATTATCCTCGCGCCGAACAAAAAACCTCGCCACCACCACCGTCGTCGTCGCAAAAAAAAGAAAGAAAAGAATAAAAATTTTTTGTATCCTTTCTGTTTTCAACATCTATATACACACACACGCACGCGCGCACAGAGACAAAAAGACAGTGCGGCAAAAGTCGCGAGGCCGTCGCCACTCTCTCGTCGCGGAATAAAAGATGTCTTTTGAAAGTGATCCCCGGCGTTATAACGAGCGAAGCGCTTGCACGAGCGTTAATGGGAAAAAGCGCGCGCGCGCGCGCACCTCTGGCATTGTGACGACACTACCCCGCGCCTCTTTTCATTTCCCTTTCTTCGGCCCGCGCGTGGTATAATACTCGCGCGAAAAAGAGAGTCGCGCACCTCGGTATATAATCCGTTTTCCGCGCGGCGAGCGAAAAATAAAGGGACGCGCCCGAGTGGAACTTCGTTATGCGCACACACACACACACACACGTATACGGTGAGGGAGGAACAAACGTTTGGATTGGCCGCCGCTATATTTTCCCTAATCTCGCGAAGAGTTTTTCGCGCACCCCCGGGCAGCTGGCAAATGAAAAAGTGCGCGAAAATTAAGCTATATGGCGGCCGTGCGGGTGTGCGGATTAATGAGGAGTGAATAGGGCGCGAAATATACGCCAGGCGCGTTTTAATTCGAATTCCCTGGTAATGCGCCGAAATTGAATGGCCGCCGCCGCCGCCGCCGCTACGCGCGCGTGGGATTTCCATTATAACTTTCTCGCGCGCATACGGCGCTCTTATTAAACGCATTTTCGCTTTGGACTGCGAGCCGTTCGGCCGTGATTCGATTCGCAGAACGCGCGTTATATATTCGCAACGCGAGAGAGCAGAGGGCTGAGTATATTTCGATTCCGGTGCTCGCTCCGCTGCATTGTCGGTTTATATACCTGCTATAGTACGCGATGAATAAAGTTTATTTTGTATATACTTGAGCGGGCGGGACGAGGGTGGCAGCAGCAACAGGTGGGTTTAATCAAAATAAAAGATGCACTAAGTACATTCAAAATATCGCGTCGCCTCTTTGTGTGCATGGGGGGTTATATATCTGTATAAGCGCCGGCTCGTGCCGACAGTTTTTCTTTTCGGCTCGAGAGCGCGCAGGTAAGCGCCGTGGAAGTAAACAGAGCGAGAGGGATATATTTTATGAAGACGTGGCGCGAGGTTGGAGGGGCTGGAGGAGACGGATTCGTTGAGAGACTTTGTCTTCTGCGGGCTTGGGTTTTCGTGCGATATGTTCTGGCATCGTTATATGCATTTTGCGTCGATGGTCGTGGAAGGATTTGTAATTGTTAAGGATGTATAATCAGTGTAGTGACTATTTTAAAAGTATTTTTCATTGTTTTAATAAATTATTGTCCAGTGGTTTCATTGTCTTGAGGATGAATGCGCAAAGACAAAAACTTATACAATATGATGGTACTACAATCTTGGATGAATCCAGTGCAGAACAAAGCATAATTTTAAAAGATTGTAGTTTGGGATTACGACAGGATTTTTCAAATTATGCGTTTGTTTTTAGTATAAAAATTGAAATTTGGCATGAAATCTTAAGTTTCTTTCCGTTCATATGGGTTTTGGAAACTCAAAACGCGGTCAACAGTTTATTGTTTTGAAACAGGTTCTTACGTTACAATAATTTTCAAAGTTTTTAGAAATCACCTTGATTATTTCCGCTATTCTTAATAAACAAAAAATACTCTCAGACCTGCCCAATCGACGTCAATAAAAAAATGAAGCACCCAATTTTCCCAATCCCCTCCGACGCCCCTTAACGAAACCCTTATTCACACCCCACCGCGCTTTTAATCGCTTGAAAATCTCTCTCCGGATTTTCCAAAATCTCGTCGTCACCGCTTCTCACCTCTCACTTCCACCTTGCAATTTTCAAGTGTCAGCTGGCTCGCCTCTCTCTCTCTCGCTATACACGAACAGCGTCTACCCTGGATACACACACAACGCGAAAGAAGCGCATTACAGCCGTGTCGCGAAATTATTTATCACCCACCGAGCGAAGACGGCGCGTAGTCTCACGGCTTTCCGCGAAAGTGCCGTGGGCACAGAGCCAGCGCGGCACGAGGCGACCTTTGAATGCCCCGCATTCTTTCCCCCTTACGTGGATATATGTATGTATGTATGTGCATGAAGCGCGCGTCAGTGCAGTAGTGGCCAATCGGATAATAGCAGAGAGCGGGTTAATTGAAGTTTTTCGCGAAGCGACCGTTAATTATTACATCTCTCGCACGGCGATGAAGGGGAGGGAACAATTGAAATTCACCGTAGATATTCCGTGTATTTTGTAGGCGGTTCGTGGGATTCCTCGAATTTTAATAACCGAAGATCCTTACTTGGGGATAACGTTAATCAATAAAGTGACAATTTATCTCTGGAATATATATATACGTGCTTGAGCGTGGGTGGGATATACGCAATATTGAAAATTAGAGTTATTCTGTTCCCGCGCACTTGAATTGTGATATCGCTGGTATGCGAGAAGCAATTTTGATATATAGTGTTTTCATGTAGCAACTCCTGACGTGATCATTCGCGAGGAGTATAAACTTCGGACAGATGGCAGACTTTACTGAAAAAAAAATTAAAAGTTTCAGCATCATGCCGACCGGAAAAAAGCCAAACAGAGTGTATTAAGTAGAAACAGTCCAGCAGCGTCCGCCCGTCCGTTCGCTTGGCGGATCTAAAAAATTTTCAATTTTTTTTTCCAGACGAGAATGCCGCCGTCGCGGCGAAAAGAGGTCGAATTTTGTTTGAAAATTCGCCCGTAAAATTTCATGCAGTCCTCGGCAGCACACACATACGTAGACAATGTGGGTTAAGCAAGGCCGAAATTCCGCATCCCGTGGGCATCCTTCTTTCAGGTTAAATTTTATGCAAAATCTAGGACGACGACGACGCTCGCTAGCGAGATAGCTCTCGGCTTCAAATCCGTTCTAAATTCGCCTGTTGTCACTTGCCTGTGTATGTATGTGCGAAAGAGAGAAGAGAATGGGGAGGGGAGTCATTCTCTATTAAAACGCCTAGTTAGAGCGGCGAAAGGGCTGCGCGCAGCGTAATTAAGCGCAAAAGCGACCGAGATGTCATTTTCGGGAGTATTTCGGGATTTTATAACGATTCTCGGGCTTGTATGCTCCGTTAAAGTTGGTTTATCTCGTGGATATAGAGGTTACTTGGATTATTGTCACTGTCCTGATTTTCGGCCAGTGCCACGGCTATATATTGACTGCTGCTTTTCTGTGCTAGCGAATATCACTGGTGGAGTATTTAACTTCACCAAAAAATCATATTTTATATCGTTTTTCTATTTATATTGTATTTTATGCCTTGACACTGAGGTGAAAAATTGTCTACACTCCTACAACGGAAAATCTACGATAAAAAATCTGGGATTACCTCATGATCTAGAACAATGTTCGACTTCTTAAGACTGACTTCACTTAACTTTCTCATTAGTCAGCAAAGAAAGCCTAATTTAAAAACTTGGAACTCTTGATGTTTTCACTAAAAAGACCAAGTGCACAGGGTATAAAGAGCTCAAATAAATGAATTTCCAGACGAACGAAATTCATAACTCGCGGGTGGTCATTGATTTCAGCACCCCGATAAACAGTTTCCCCATTCATACCTTCCCCGCCAGTCGCCAAAAAAAAGCCAACAAAAATCCCTTCATTCTTCCTTCTACACTCGAGGATAGCGCAGATATACGCGTAATAAACATATAAGCGCGCGAGCGCGCGACCGACCAATAGCGCGCCATACACGGGAATCGGGAAAACAGCTGCACACGGGCAGACAGAGAAACGGGAGCAAGAAGCTTAAAGCGCTCGGGCTCGCGTTCTGTCGTCGTCGGGATTAACAATATTGATCTGTGAGCTTTCCCTTCCTCTCTCTCACTCGCACACAGCCTTTAGCCGCTTCCCTCTCTATATACATACATATATATATACGCTCGCGCGCGGAACTCCGCGGATTCAAGAGCCCATTGAATAGCCGGGCCGGGGATAAGCTCGTTCTTTCGCTCCAACATTGAGCGAGCGAGAGAGAGAGAGAGACAACGGAATAAAAAGGCCAAACAAACGTAAGTTTCCTCCCGACGGTGAAAAAAAAAGGAAGAGAAGGCTTTGTCAGTGTTTACCCCGGGCCTAACGAACTTTCGCCGCTGAATCCCTGATTCCGCTCGTTTAGCTCGCGCCGTCGGGATTTATATACACACTCGCACAGCCACAACAAACATTGTGAGAGGAAATGGAAATTTTGAAATTCGCGAGATGTACTTACTTTGTGTGCATGTGACAACAGCGTCGTCGCTGTCGTTTATAACTAATTGACGAGAGACGAAGGAACGCTTTCATGCCGCCCCGCAGCCGCGGGATGATGAAATTCCGCGATCTACTTTGCACTTTAATGGAATACGCGATGCTGAGAATTTCCGCCTCTCCCCCTCTCTCTCTCTCTCTCTCTCTCTCTCTCTCTCTCTCTACCTACCTATATATCTCTCTACGGAAAAGACGTCGGATATAGATATCGTATAACACGAGGAAGAGAGCGAGAGAGAGAGAGGTAATTATGTATACGCTCGCCGCCGTAGGGCCGACCTTGGGAGAAAAAAGCGGCCCGCAGGGACTCTTTCACATCACGCGAATCGGACGGTGGGATCTCGTTTTGTTTTACGGCGCGGGGGAGGAGGATTTTCCAACGTGCGGGAGGGAGATTTTCGATTTCAGAGGGGGATTCGCTCTGTGTGTGTGTGTGTATACTGTAATTCCGACGATTTGAATAATTGTGATATATATAGGGCGCGCGCGCAATGCGGCAGGGGAGGATCAACGGGTCCCCATAATTGAGATGTAGGGATAAGAGAGGAAAGAAGGAAAAGGGTCGATCGGGAGTGAGGTATGTAAGATTCGTCGCTGATTTTTCCGGCAGATATATATATATATATTGTTTTTTGCTGTCATTGGTGCGGGATTTATGCGACGCGCATGTAAATGTTTTTATTCCTCTTTCGGCAAAATTTATTTGTAATATATATACGTGTATAATGACGATGTCTTTGCCGCTACGATTAAAGTATTACCACGCGCATAATAATATTGCGATGCATTATAGATCGCCGAGTCGAGAGAGAAGGGGAAGAGTGAGCGACGATAATGCGCCCGAATGCTCGCACAATTGGCTTTGTACTGCGGCACACGCTATCGCATTGTCGAAAGTTTACGAGGTTGAGAAGAGGTTAAATAAGTGCAATAAATAAGTCGTGCAGTCGCTCGCTCGATCTTTCTCTATTCAGATGGCGGATTTCAAAAGAAATTCCGCATCACGTTCTGTGTGTTGTATTCCTTTGCAAATGGAATACGCGAACTGGTTAGACTTAACGAATGAATGCTTGTGGAGTGAGGAAGGGGTAAATATGTGGTGGGTTATCGAATGTGACTATGGATGAAGAGATACAACTGCGGATGGAGTTTGTCTCGCTATACAAATCGTCGACAATAGACCAGAGACAAGAGTTACGTCTGTGTGTGTATATGTGTGTGCGTGATGTCTCAATGTCAGATGTGAATTAATAGAAAAGGTGAATATTGCAAAAGATTATATTTTTAGCAGATTTTGATGCCGGATTAAAAGTATAAGTAGTGCTGTGGTGGGATTAAAAGTTTAGGTAAAGGTATAGTGTTGGTAAAATGGTATTTCATTTTGCGATGTCGAGAGGGAGCGGCTTGTTTATTACGAATAGAGCTTTGAAAAGCTTTTTCATAATTCCAGAGAACAATTGCGAAATTTTCGTATTGTCGGAATACTGATAATTGCAAAGTTTTATTAAATATGAAGTAGCAGTAATTTGAATTAATAACGTAATACGCACGTACAACTTTATACGCGATTTCCCTACAGTTCCGTTTTAATTGACGACTATCTCGTTTTTAATCCCTTTTATTAATCTTTTTAGCTGCATTTATTATTACACGCGTCAATTCATTTCCCTTATCTATCGCGTTCATTAATTATATGCGTTACAAAGCCAATTTCCTTATAAACAAAACATACAACCCTTCTACGAGAAAATCAATACGAGAGATAATTGGCTTTAATGTTTCGTTTTTATAACTATTATATCGAACCATTTAATACATATATCAAACGACAAACTAAAAAAATGGCAAAGAAAATGCGCAATTAAGTGCACACGACGACCAAAGACTATACACTACACTACACCTGCCTACAGGAAAAACCAACAAAGCGCGTAAGGTGAACCTCACTCTCGCACTCTCTCTCTCGAAAATAGCGTCAGTGGGCGTGCGCGCACGCACACATGCGCGCATAACTTTTCGCGGCACGCGCGCACCCGAGGAATAATTGCCTGCCGTCCGGCTGGTTGCGTGTTTCACGTACCTGCCCGCGTCGCCTGCCTACTCCTATTTTCGTCGCAGCGCGCTCGTTTTCATCTTTTGATCGCGCGCCATTAATAGACTCACGGAACGGAAGGCGGGGAGAGAGTCGCGCGTGGAATCCGAGGCCATCAGCTGATCCGTTCCGGCCGCTTTGTACAAAGCCCGCAGCGTGTGTATATGAGAGTGCAGAAGCGTGAGCTTTTCCGTGAGAGCTGCAGGCGGTTGATCGAAAGTGCAAGGGATGTACAACCTTTTAGCTTTTTTTGTTCGCTAGGGGGTTTTCTAGGAAAAATTGTGTTAGTTTACTAAATAGAAAAGATTGCAATCGTGAATAAGTGTTGAGTTTTGCATATCGACAATTTGTCCAGAGTTAGAGGGCTCAAAAAATTAAAAAAGAAATGTTGAAAAAAAAAAAATTTCTCGTTTTTTAGGTTATAAAATAGACTAGAAAATTTTCGAATTCTCGAAAATGGAATTTGACACGGTTTTAAAAAATACTGAAAAATTCGTCAATTTTCTTTTTTTAGGTGTGCTTCCAAATTTTTTTTTTATTTTTTAAACCCTCCAAGCTTGGAAAAATTGTGGATTTTACTCCTTACACATTTGAAAAATGATAAAGAAATTTTTCGAAGAATCGGAACGAAGTTATTAGAATGACGAAAGCGGAAGTTACACCGAAGCTCAAATTTTTTATGCTAAGAGAGTAAAATTTTATTTTCCCGAGCTCCGGTTGAAGGTACAAAAATTTACGTACTCGCTTTACGTTACGAAATAAAGCTAGACACGCACACGCTGTAGTTCGACAAAAAAAAAGGATATATTTTTGACACTCAGGACTGTAAAAAAAACGGGGCTCAAGCCCACGAGTGCGAGAGGGGGCGGAGGAGAAAGAGAGAGAGAGAAGCCGAATTAGTGACATAGAAGTCGTAAAAGTGTAGAAGGGATTAAGGTATGCAAATGACGCTATCTATTTCGCATTCAAATAAAAAGACCGCGGGCGCGGGCGGCTTCGCCAACTTTATTCTCCCAAGAGAGCCTCTCCCCGTAAAGCTAAAATTCATAAGTGTGTAAAGACAACACGGAAGACGCTACGTCGTACCTCAAAAAAGGCGCCGACAACTCGCGCCCCGGTATTTGCATGATACACACATCACTCTCCTCGTCCCGTTTCCCCTAAATTAAGTCTCCGTGAATTTTAATTCCCCTCCCTGCTGCAGTTATATACACACTCGGGTAGTAGACTGTCGACAAATAAACTACGCGATTATCGAAAACGGAGAGTGTGTCTTTAGAGACGCGCGCTACTTCGTTGTTCGCGCTTAGATAATTGCTTCCACCCGCGCAGCTTCATAATAGAGAGAGAGAGAGAGATACGCGCGAGGATTCCGGGAATCCGGTCGATTCGAGAGAATAGGTATAGGTCGCGTGCAGCTTTGAATTGCGCGCTAAATGAGAGAGATTAATCCGACCTGTTCTGTATACATTCTTATTCGCTTAACAGAGAGACTTATTACGGTATTCAACAGATTTTTCCAATCTCCGTACATATATATGCGCTATAAATATATATAACGTTCGCAACGAAAACAACGCATCGTTTTTTCTCTCACTTTCCAAAGCGACGATTTACTGTATAGTCACACAACAATAAACCGCTCTCGTACACCGTAATACAGTTCACTTGAAGCCCCTTACGCAACGCTATAATACATTATGCAATTCGTTAACACGTACATATACCCGTGCGCAATAAAGAACCGATTTATCCGCTCTCGCGTCGTAAAGATACACGTTCCAACGTGTAGAATAAAATTAAATCCGGCTCGATAAAAAGCCGCTTAATCATTCGAAAAATCCTCTCTCTCGAGAGAGAGCTATACCGCACACTCTCTCGTACGCACACACACATACGCGCGCGGGCGTATAATTAAAATCGTAATGCCCCCTTGCAGAATAATTCTCGCCCGGCAGGGCGTATAACTCGCTTTAGAGCCTCTTTATACTTGACATTAGCGCCCGCTCGCGCGTAATGGACCATTCCAAGCTCGCGAGGGGCGGACGTGCATCATACATTATCACACAGAGTGAGAGAGGGAATACTGTACTCTAATATATACGAAAAGCGTCACTGCTTCACTGCTCCGGCTGTCGCCTCTCGGCTCGGGTTATTTTCCGAATCGAAGGTGCGGCGCGTCGTATCGATACGACGTATCGTCGTGTTCGTGTGTCTTTGAGGGATTGATTAAATTTCGGGGCGGTGACGGGTCGCGGAGAAAGGGAAGATACGCGGAAGACGAGGCGACGACGACATCTGCCCTGGAATCCGCGTTACATCACCGAACGATTCCACTACCGCAATGCCATTCGCGCACGGGGGTTTATTTGTTTCTCGTGTACATATGTGTGTGTGTGTGTGTCTGCGCTGCTGCTCTGCTTATTTGCTCGGCGATGGTATTTTTGTGTGCGTGTGTGTGTATATGTGTATAGGTTGTAAAATGGGGATGGAATTGTGATTGAAAATAAACGACGAGGACGCCGAGCGTGCGAGATATATATTGGCGTGAATATAATTTGATTGCGCGCACTGGAAATGATTTTCATTTAATTTAATTTCATTTGTTTTAGCTCTAGAAATATCGCGATCCGGGAAATGATGGGTAGAGACACGATTATTTTTTTTTTTCTTTCGACACCTTTGTGGATAATTGATTAACTTTTAGTACGCATCAGCGTCAAACAATTTTTAATAAATGTAAATATTTACGTGTGATTCTGGACGCATGTGCTTACTTTGCCGCGCGTTT
This sequence comes from Torymus flavipes, assembly GCA_030522905.1. Taxonomy (NCBI): domain Eukaryota; kingdom Metazoa; phylum Arthropoda; class Insecta; order Hymenoptera; family Torymidae; genus Torymus; species Torymus flavipes. The sequence goes on from JAPYZO010014021.1 coordinate 10,375, forward strand.
GCGTCAAATAAACAAAAGTGATTAAAATTCCATGAAACGCAACGAGGCGCACGTACGGTGTACGGCCTGCACATATACATATATATTTTATGCAATTTCATTAAACCTTCAAAGAGAAATCAAATGCAATGGTATATACCAGCGAATCTTATGTACAGAACGTAATAACAATTATTATTACTATTTATCTCGAAACGCATATCCGCAGCCATAACAACAACTGTGAATCGCGAACGTCGCCTCTCGCGTGCATTAGCGCGCTGCAGAGAGAGTATCACTTTCAACTCTCAGTCCTTATCTACGCAGGAAGAAATATCACGACGCGACGCAATAAGCCTCTCTCTTTCTCTCTCTCTCCTTCATAGGATAAGTATATTTCGAAGTCCGCCGCCGCAAGTGACTCTTCGCGATTATATTCCTCTCTGCGGCGGAAATTAATCCAAAAAAAGAAGCGATCGCCGTAATCCGCTCTCGCGATAGCCCGGCAAAGTTTCGCAGGAGAGAGGAAGGCGGGAGATAATTTGAGATTAAGAAGTTCTCCCGAGTGATCGGGAATACGGCGCGCGGAATACCAAAGGGACATCGGGCGGCGATTATACGAATGAGATGGCGGCGCCGGCGGATCTCTCTCGCGCGTTGGACTGTTTCTCCGGATCTCCCCCCAAGGCGATGATCCTTGATATTGGAAGGGGAGCGCGGAGGGCGAATTGATGAAAATTGCGGTGTAGCTTTTGATTGGGGGATGAAGAGGATCTATATTATAGTTATACATTATAATATAATTATCAATTATTTGCACGGAGGGGGGAAATCTTTATTTATTAGAAGGCTATAAAAGATTTTCGACAATCAAATTACACGCCTATGATTTACGCAGCAAGCGCCAATATTACAGAATTTACAGCGACGCGTATAATGTAATTTAGTGCAGATCTAAATCAGCAACCGCTCACCTCGAGAGGACGTACATCATCGCATAGCGTATATAACACGCTTCATTTCGCTAAAATTACTCGCTCAAGCCAGCGACGCTCGCTCGCTCACACAGAGAACCGACCGAAACGCGTAATTCAAACCCGAACGCCCTCGTAAAAAGCCACCACCGCTCTCGCAGCGCATCGACAAGACGAGCACTCGACAAACAGTTTAATTAATTCGCGTTCACCGCGCGTCAAAAGACCTGCAGCAGCAGCAGCAAGTGACACTACACCGCGACGTTCCTGGAATAATCATCGTCACACCGTGGATCCCGTAAAGGTGCGAGATTCTCTAACTCTCTCCGAATTTGCATCGACGCCGGATAAATCCAAACCACGTCGATCCCCTCGTCCGTACATGGCTTTTAAATTATTCAATAACGTCCGCCACTCCAGCACCGTCGTCGCGTGGTTTTATATTCGCCTGCGCTTTATGAAGCGTGTCGACGCGGAGAAACGAGAGAACGCGCGCGCCGCATGAATAATAATCGGCCGATTTGTACCCCCTTCGTCCCCTCGCAGGTAAGTATTTTTCTCTCTCCAATGTGTAACACGCGCACGCACGGAGGGGAAAGTGAATCGGGTGCCGTAGTGTGTATATGTATACTGAGAGACCGCTGCGGTGAGTTTTATTTTTCCGTCGGAGATTGTGATCGATTGGGAACGGCGATCGGGCGCAATCTTTGGAGTACTGCGAGGACGACTTTGATGGAGTAGAGTGCTACTACACTGCGCGGGGCCGGAAGAAACGCCGGGGTGTGGAAATAGTTCGCGCGATCCCTGATGTGGCGAGCGACACTTGTACCCTTTTTCAAGTGCGCTTCTCGACAGACACACACACGACTGTGATGGCATCACATTTGTAAAATTTATTTATTGATTAAACTCGTACGAGTGAGTGTGTGGCGGCCTGATTTTTCAATTTGTGTGCGTCAGACACGACACGAGATGCCTGTATATACACGGCATATATTCCCATTGCGTCGAGCAAACATTACGGTTGCAACATCGCGCGCGCACCGAGCCCAATGTTTACACGCCGGTTGTGTTTGCGCGGCGGCACGAGCATCTCAACTTTAAATTCAATTTTCTGAAAACCCTATGTACATTTATGTACTGGACTATATAAAAGCGCGCGCGCGGTTCTATGCAAACGATTTGCATTATCACCCGGCTCTCGGTGTGTGTGTGTGTGTGTGTATCGGCCGCGCGCGTTTTTGCATTCCGAATTCGGCGGATCGGCCGCGCGTTTGCTCGCAAAGAGCGAAACAGGTATTATACCCAGAGAAGAGAGCAAACGAGAGAAAGAGTATAAAAGAGATCGAGAATGACGTCAGTGGTCGAGAGAGGGATAACCGGTTCGCGCTCGTGCTATACACGAAAACCGCTAGTCGACTTTGACGACGCGCCGTCGTCGACTCTTCCTCTCTCCCTCGCACTCGCTTTGACTTTATATACATAGGGAAAGATCCTTTGTCGAGATCGGAGCCTTTTAAAACGCCCGCCTCCCCGGCTTTTCATTTAGCTATCTCTCTCCGTCTCTGTCTCCGGCTGCTCTCGCCTAGCTCGGGCGTATAATTGAGAAAATCGGAGGAGTAGGACGACGAGACGGCGCCATGCAGCAGCATATATACCTTTCTCGCGAGCGTGAGGGAGAGAGAGATGAAGTTGTTCGCCGTCGTCCTGGAGAAACTGTCTATATATGTATATCCTCCGCCGTCGTCGTCGTCGTCGTTGCCCGGCACAATACGTAATCCCGACGACGAGGACGAGGGTTTGCTCACGTAATGGCATTAATCCAAGGAGCGTGAGCTCGCTCGCTCGCGAGTCTCTCCGTTGTTTATCCGTCTTCTGTTTAATTTCCTCTTTTGACGTTCTCGTTTCCGCACGAGAGAGAGAGAGAGAGCGAGGGAAAGAGAGTCTACTCCCGGGTGATCGATCGCTTATACAGAGGGGAAAAACCGGCAAACGCGCGGCACTTTCCCGCCGCCGGTAGAAACCGGTATTTCGCGACGTGTGAGTCGGACTTTCGCACACACACTCACACCTGACGTATAGCGGCTACCGGGCGCCTTCTGTATGTGGGACGTTTAAAAATAATCGCGGGTGAAGGTGAGGCGCGGGCGTGTTTTATGCGCGAGAGAGTGCGTAAAGTATATACCCCCCCTCCCCCGGCACTTTTTTTATTGAAAGTGCAGGGAGCGTTTCGAAAGTGGGTGGAATATTGAGTGCGATTGTGATTGTGGGATGTAAAAGTGTACGGTTGCGCGTGACGACTTTATGTCGAGTTATTTTTGGGATCAGAAGAAAGAGCGCGCGGGTCGAGAGGGGAGGAAAGATAATCCGTTCCTTTATGAAGCGTAATCCTATTTGAGATAATCGCCATTCAAGTCGAAGTTGGATTCGCGATATCGTCCTATGGCAAAATAAGAGCGAAATGAGGTAAAAGAATGAAAAGGGCTGTATAATTTTGTGTTTCAATTAAC
>JAPYZO010014025.1:0-21557 GCA_030522905.1 Torymus flavipes
CGAAAAGTTCAACGTCTTGCAAGCCAAATTCAAACATGCTTTGATTTTAATTAGTTTAAATGATATGAGATAACTAAATACATTTTTGAAGCGCAGAAACTTAATTGTTTTTTATAATAAGTATAATACTTGAATTTAATTATATTTACAATAGTTTTAAATATTCGAGTTTAAAAAACGTTCTTTTAAATTCTTCACAAGATCGTCCAACAATCATTTTTGTAACATAAGATATTCTTCCTACACCGATCTATTACCAATTTCTATACTTTACATATATTACCGTTACATTGAAATAAAAACAAAATTAGCCAACTAATCAAATCACCCCACCCCTCTGTCCACAGGGTTACCCGGGGCCAGCGCGTTCTCCCGCCCTCCTCCTAGACTTCGTATCCCGTGAGCCAGGTCAGGCAGCCGCCTCCTGGTTAGAAATCTCCAAGAGCCGCGCGGCTCTGCGCAGCCAGCTTCGACTACTGCCCGAGCGAGAGATCGAGAACGGGAGCCTGAGCAGCCGCGACTGTCCGCACAAGTGTCCGGAGCTCGGGGCCTGCATAGCCGCCAGCCTCTGGTGCGACGGCCACGTGCACTGCCCGTCCGGCCACGACGAGGCGAACTGTGGCAGCGGTGCGAGGCTACTGGGGCTTCTACCCTCGGCGATGTGGCTGGTGCTCGCAGCGGTCGCCGGCATCGTCACCGCGTTCGCTTGCCTCTTCGCTATACTCATCAGCAGGTCAGTTTTTAATTTTTATATACGTATTGATGATTCGATTTCCAAATTATCCTCAATTATGACGACCAAGTTGAGCAAAAATGAAAATTAACAAGAGTTGTTTTATATACCTGTAATGATAATAATAATAAGTTAATAATCAATTTGACATATGTCGATGATACCTCGGGACATTTTAATAATAATGACGGTATTTTTAATTGGCAATGAATTTACACAGCCATAACATGTAATTGGGTTGATTGGAAGCCAAGTCAAAGCCGCTGCACGAGCAGCAATATTATCCTTGCCCCTCCCACACACACACACGTACGTATACACAGAGAGAGAGACGATCGGGCCTTTGTTCAAGCATGCGAACGATAATGACGATGATAACGGCGATGGGAGGAAGGATTAGGATTAAGATCACGATTGGGAGGATAAGGCCGTGCCACTACAACCGTCGACGAATGAACGACGGGGCTTTAATCGTATACGTCAGCGCGTATATATACAGCGACGAGTTGGAAAGTCAACTTCGAGTGAAGAGAAAAAACAGTATCCCTTCCTCGCTGGCAGTTTCAAACTTCCTCGTGACGCAAATTGCCTTGGATGTTATTTTCGCGAGCGCATTTTTGCGCGAGATCTTAATTAAATCGCGCGAAGAAACGATGCGTATGTTGTGAGACGCGAATTTGAGATTTGAAAAGGGGCCTCGGCGCTGAAGATACACGCGCGGGAGGAAAATATGTTAATGCGAGAGGGCTGTAAATTTTCTTACCGCCGTTAAAAGCACGGACGAGAGCGCTACACGAGTTTATACGGGTTTAACGTATAATTTATATTCATCGAAATTATTCAGCGGGCCGATATTACGGTAATAACAGTGCAAGTTTTAACGGATTTCGCGTAAACAGCGCGCGCGCGCGTTCAATAATAAAGCGGCTGCCGAGCCGGAGTCGTCATTAAAATGGATATAATTTATAAGTCGGCGCGTAAATCTCTCTCCCGGACAAAGTAAAAGCGTTTTTATACAGACTTTTATTGTTTGACAGGCCAAAGACGCAAAGAATCCTTTCTCTCATAGCCCCGAGAATATATCTAAAAACAGCGCACACGCAAGCCCCGAAAAATCCATATCAACTCTCCCAATATATGTATGTGTGTGGTGGATATATACATTCCCTTTATATATCTGTGATGGTCGTGGCGGTTGTTCTCACTCTCTCTGCGCAGGTCCAAGGCGCGGGCCAAGCGGCTGCAATACGGAGGCACGTCGAAGAAGCCGCGGCGCGCCCCGACGGAGGAGACACTGCTCGGCGCCGCTTCCTGACAGCAGCCTCCCGGCTTCGTGGAGTACATCCACGTCGACCGGGAGACGACTGTCTAGCTTCCTTCACACCACCGCTGTGGGCTCCACGTACGTGTCGCCATCACGAGGCTACTTCGCCGTCCAGGCTGTGGCTGCTGATAATGGCGCGAGTCGTTTGTCAATGCCACTTGTGGAGGTTAGCGCGTAAGGGGACGTGTAGTGTGTGAGATTTGGGGGGTGCGGTATGTGGCCTGACGTCAAGTATGGTGATTTGGACGACTTTTGACGTTGGTAAACGTAAACAACAACTTTGGTTTATGATTGTAGGGTACTTGACGTTGGATGGTTACATGGTTCAGAATATGATACGATACTTGACGCCAAACTCCCGCATATTCTTACGCGCGTACAAGAAGTACATACGACAATGTACAGAATAGCGATACTTGACGTCAAACCGCTACTTCCGTTTTGATGTTATATACGCATGAAAGATACAGCGTACATTCGATCGAGATACTTGCCGTCAAACCACTGCCATAGTTGTAATATCAGCATCAAAGTGCCGATAACGTGAAAACTCGTGTCTATTAATTAAAACGCATCGAAAAACGACTCGAGCCATTTAAGCAGAACTCGATGGGACTATACCGCTACGGTTTGCCACGAGTCAAGAGAAGAAGATACCGCATCTGATCCTTTTTAAAGAAACTCAAGAAACGGAGATGCTCGAGGAGGGGGGGGGGGGGAAACGACTTTTTTTTCTCTCTCCCCTTTATATGCATCGGTATCTCGTCGATGAGCGACTTAATCGAGCGGCTATGTGCAGGTAGGAACAAATTGCGTAACACGTCGTTGGCTACAGATGAAGACGACGAAGATGATGACGACGAAGAAGACACTTTAGGACGTAGTGAATGCGCGTGTTTCTGTGGGGTGTGTTCTGTATGATGTGTAAACGCGGTGTATATGGCACGGTACGAAGAATCGTAAAGCGATAGAGTTAATCTAGATTCGTTCGTTCTCTATTCCTCACGTCATAACCCGGTGGATATGGTGTTTTATATGGGGTGTGTTTTTGGTGTTTATAGATTATACGTAGCCTTGAACGACGTTCGGAAAGAGAAACAAACAAAAGAACTAACGAACGATCTACTATGATGATGAGGAAACTTCATGTTAATCTGCACAATACGACGATACGTTCTGTCTCGAAAAGTATTACTATAGTTGTGATCTTAATTTTATAGTTCGCGAGGTGAAAGAGAGAGAGAGAGAGAGAGAGAGAGAGAGAGAGAGAGAGAGAGAGAGAGAGAGAGAGAGAGAGAGAGAGAGAGAGAGAGAGAGAGAGAGACATACAACATACTCATTCGCAATAATTGTTGACTCTGAACAATGAGTGTTCATTATGTTTATATACAATTTTAACTCGATGAGGAAAATTCTAATAAAATAACGATTACACATTACGATTAAACGTAAGACTATCTTTAAAAAAAATAAAAGAAAAAAAAAGTGAACACGAACTTGTGCCAATTTTTACTAAGGCTAAGGATACTGCAAAAACAAAAGGCATACACATTATACATAATAGCTAACTCTAGATCTATAACGATGATAAGAAAAAAAGAAAAAAAAAGAAAACTCGAAGTCACTGTCGCTTTATCTTTCGTCGCCTCCACACAAGTAGATAATTTTACAAAAAAGAAAAGAGAAAAAAAAACAGAAACAGAGAGGATAAAAAGAAGTTTGTACAGAAAACCCGCACTATATCGTTACATCCTCGTGTGCACGAACGTTTTATATTTTCTAGAGCATTATGTTGGGCGAACGATGAATGGTCGCGTTTAGCAAAAGTTATAATATATATATATATTCGAGTCACGGTCGCGAGAGGGGGGTGGGAAAATAGGAGAGAAATAAAAGAGAGCAGAGAGTTGTGGATTGGTTTTTGGCTGTGAACAAAATAATGACAAAGATGACGAGTACTTGAAACAGGTTTGGAGAAGAGCTCCTCCTCTAGCCAAATACGTTAGACATGTCCCAGTTTAGTTTTTGCGTTCTTCTTCGAGGATTTTTGAATTCTAGTCATACGCACAACGTACGTTCTTTCGAGTGATGTATAAGTAGATTTAACGAACAAATCTATAATATTATGATAATGTATTTATAATGAAAAAAAATTTGAAAAATCTTTGGAAAGTTATTCGTTTAAGTGATGATTGTTGAATCTTTGAATTTTTTTATAGAGTCTAAGAATGTGTTCAGTGTTTTCCATCCATTGTTACATTTATTTATAATATACGTTACTATACCTAACCTGTAAGAGTATAAGAAATGATTTTCCCTTGGCAAAGAGGATGTCACATTGTTAAACATATCGATCTCTCCGAAATCTTTTCTTCCACTCACACTTGGAAAACTATGCATTATGATTTGATAATAATAATAACGACTGCAAAGAATGACACTGCGACATCCTCTGTGTTAACGTATGATAAAATAAAACATTAAATTACAAAGTCTACCATTAAAGAGAAATAAAAATGCCTCTTGAAGTATCGATATATAGGTTTGTTTGACGATTATTGCCGTACGTTAATTCGACTGTACGAATGCGAGACTCATCCATTGACCCGATTCCGAGTCAATGCCTTACGTATATATATATACACATACACATACGATACAGATATATATATACAAGTGTAAGTGGACGTGTGCCAATCGACTGCCGCTTTACGGATTGCGCTCCTCATCAAACTTTTTTACGCGAAGAAGAAGAAGAAGAAGAAGAAGAAGAATTACTTTTTTTTCAAACACAAAATCAATGTTAGTTTAGTTAAATTATTTTAGCAAATGTTAATTTTTCTACCAGAATCGCGAACACTTCATAGCGCATTGCAAATGATCTTCCGATAAATACTGCAACAACTCAAATACATTACAAACTGAAAGTGAAAAGCCAAACTTCCACTCATTATTGCAAATACTTAATCGTAAATTTTAGAGGCTAAAAAATCCATTTAAGGATCGAAGTATAAGAATAACAAAAGAAACAAAGAAATAAACGAAAGAAAGACACACTAAGTCACTTAATCGTAAATTAACTATAACGGTACCACATAAGTAATAATCGAGGAGGGGGGGAAAAAGACGAGTATGGAGATATACGAACTCTAAAGAAAGTGCGAACAAGTACACATTAAAAAAAAATGAAAAGAGCGCGTTTCATTCCTCAGTATATTTTCCCGCATGGCGTGTAGCGCATCAAACAAGGAATATAAGTAAGGAAAAAAAATACTATGAAATATAAAAAAAAGGGTATAAACGGGAATATTATTATTATTATACGAGAATCAAAGTGTGCGAGTGAAAGAGTGAGCGCCTGAACGAGAATAAGTAATAATACGAGTAGATACTTATATTTAATGTTTGAAGAGAGAAAGTGAGAGAGAGAGGCAGATTTTCGTAGAGAATATATGTAGATAACTATAAATATATTATATAATATATTGTATATATATTTTTCGCGCGGTAGATCGCCAGTTGTCGCGACATACCGGACGAATTATAACCGAGAGAGGCGAATGAGTATGAAAGAGCGAGCATTTGGTTTATGCAATAAGGACGTTGACGAAGAGAAAAAAAAAGAGTGACAGCAGTATAGAGATGCATTATTACGTTCGCCACACAGACTCAATATTATTACACGGGACGAAGAATTTCCGGGAACTCGAAATCTGCCATTATACATTTATATATCTCCACACTTTGTAAATAGAGGTGTATTTTTCATCGACGCACAATATACATACATCGCGCAAATATATGTTATACACACGCGTAAAACCGACACATCGTTACGTTCGACACTCTATAACGTACACGACACAAGGAATTGAGCCACTTTTTGCGAGGAAGGAAAATTTTTATGATTTTTGTTAGATATACTCCGACGAAGCGATCGCTGGAGTGAGTAAAAGAATTAAAGCACCCCCTACTACATCGTAATAGAAAAAGTGTTCGTTGCGTTCGATATTTCTCAGAGTAAAACAAAGTTTCACACACGCACACACACGTTTCTTCGAGTTTCATCGAGTATACAAGGGTAATAATAAAAAGACGTAGCGCGCATGTTTTATACGTACCGTACGAGTGGACTTTTTTCCGTTTTACTTTTCATTAATGCTGTACACACACATACAGAGAGAGAGAGAAGCGTTATGCTGCTCCCGTGAATGCAAAAACTACTCGTAACGATGTAAACGAATTGAGTAACCCGTAGTTGTTAGACCGGAAAGGGCTTTTAGTTCGCGATATGTGTTATACGGGGGGTCGACGAGAGGCCGAAAATTTCGCTTTTTTTTTCAAATTAATTGCTTGCTCATCGATTTTTCTATCATTTTTCACTAGGATGGATAGCTTTTCGTTAAAGAGATGTCAGCAAACTGGTGTTCGGAGCGAAAAGCTTAAAAAAAAAAACCGGATGACGGAGCTGAAGAGCTTTGCAAATTTACTGGTGGATGCAGTAGTATCACGTGATCAAACAGTTCAGCTAGTATAACTTTCATTAAAAATGTGATTAAAATTAAAAAAAAAATGAGTTATTACATTAGAAAACATCAGAGACCTTTTCTCGAGAATTCTAACCATCAAAATATTTATCCTCCTTCGTATAACGACATAACAAACCTCGTTCGCGTCCAATATTTTTTTTCTGCCGTCGGCGCGAATCCACTCGTGCTTTATATATACATCACGAGAAAACCCAATTCTCTCGGTCTCCTCGCCTCTCCCAGGAGAACAATTTTTTTTCAATAACCACATCGCCATACGCCCGAATAATTTCGCCAGGACGAAATATATATGTATATCATCCACGCGGCGGGAATCAGCGAACGAATCGAATAAAGAGACAGACACGAAATATATTCGCTTAAAAAAAGGCCTCTCGTCGCTCCTCTATGTTTGTACACATTTTCCGCGGCGTGCCGCAGACGCGATTAAAAGTGTTATACCTATATACCAAGGAACGATGGAAAAAGGGGTGAAAATATAATGGATTAAAAAGAAAATCTTGTATTAAGCGCACCGCAGGTCACTTTGTACGAATTTGCACACTCACCTCTACACACACATACACACACCACTAGTGTTTCACTGCAATCGATTTGCCTCGGCTCAAACCAGTAGTTTTCTAGGGTAAACGCGAACGAGAAAAAGAAAGAAAGCAAAAAAGGGTCAGAGAAAAAGGAGAGTAGACTTTATACGCTATACACGGGGCCTTGAGAATTTTGAGCCCCCGCGAGTAGAGCGAACACGAGAGAAAAGCACCGAGCAATTTTTGCCGCGATAGGTTCTTCGTTTCCTTTCCCTTCTCCCATATCCCACCCGCACTTTTCTTCTTCCTTTTTTCTGCGCCCGCGTTCTTCCCTCTTTTACGTATAGACACACACACGCGCGCGCGCGCGTTGAAGGAGGAAAAGTTGCCAAGTCCAATATTTACGCGGACCAGGCCGCGCGCGTCGTAATTTCGTTTCTCGACTGCAGCGCAAGCGCGCGTTCGCGAGTCGAGAGCTTCATTTTACCCGCGTGCAGTGCGTTTTGTATGGGGTTATACCGATGTCGACGACAATGATGATGATGATGATTTGTTGCTTGGAATGGTTCACTGTGTCGAAAGAGAGAGAATGAGAGTGAGAGAGAGAGAGAAGGTGGCTATTATTGTTGTATATTATTACATGAATTTATTATGATTACTCATGACATCTTTTTAATACTTATTATTTAATATAAATTATAATAAAATCTATACAAATTATGCGGCTTTCGTTTTCATTGTATACATCCATTCCATATCGTGTTTTTCTTTTTCATGTATAAAATTCTATTATAACTTTCATGTATGAATTTTAAAAGTTTTTTATTTTTATTGTTTGAAATTTATTTAAGAATAGATTTTTATATCAAATATCATAAAGCGGCTGTTGGTGAAAGTCTCGCAAGCACGCAGGTAAGTTTTCATTTTCCAATTATATTTAATTAAATTATTTTCTTAATATCTATGTGTCTCTCTTCCTTATTATAAATTCTTTAAACATCTTTACTACTATTTAATAAAGTGACAAAAACGTCGTACGTCTGCTTGTTTTTCAATCTCTCATGAAACTTGCAAGCGAGTTAAGTATTTTGAAGCGCTATAGCAATGACACATACTTTGACCAACATTTCGTACAAAGAGAATATACATATAACATCGTATATACAAAAAAGAAAGTTGACATATTCCAAGTTAAATTCTTACCATTCTTCTAAATCCAAGACAATGCCAACAGCATAAACTCAAGCCTCCCCCATCCTTTAAAACGGTAACAGCCAGAACCGAACTGCTCCCAGCTTTAATGATACAGGCGCGATAACCAGTTCGCAGCCTCGCTCTCTCCCCGGAGACAGCGCAGGCAATACGTTTCCGAGGGGCAAGACGGTGGCGCGCGAAGCTTTATCTCGCCTCGGGGACCAACGAGAGACCGAGCGCGCAATGCACATTTCCCTTTGTTTTTCCGCGATCCACCCGATTAGGACGAATTTACGCGGCCTGCGCAGCTAGGGGAGAACCGATAGCCAAAGGAGAATAACGAGATAAGAGTATATGTATATATAGGAGATGCACGCGAGTTGAATATTGAATACGCGCAGAGCGATATACGCGCGGACAATGGCCAGGGCACTTGTTCAAAGGCGAAGCGACATTTCTGTACCGTGGCGAGAGAGAGAGAGAGAGAGCGAGGCTAGCGTATACAGCGCGGGAGTTTCGCGCGCTTATTGAACTATAAACTTGAATTTTAGCTGCGCGCAAGCGACAGCACAAAGAAAATCATTCCGAATATGTCGGGACGTTTACGGCCGCGGCTAAAAACGATTCTGCTTGTGTGTATTTTTGTTTTGCTTTGTTATGCTGCTGGCTTTTTGCTGGGTTGACGTGTAAATATTACCTGGCACAATCGCTCATACGTAAACACGAGTGATCGCAAATAATAATACAACTATACAATGGATCATTGTAAACAGCGATTGAAACAAATAGCTCCGCATCTAATGAACATATTAATTCGGAACATATTTCACTGAGAACAAAAGTAGGATTATATACCATTGACCCATTTGGGAACAGCTCTATAATAAATTCCAAGAAAGTCCTCGCTTTATCCCCCCATTAATTTCGTTCTCAAACTATATCCCTCTCTCTCTCTCACACACACACATACACACACATATAGACATAGACTCTCTCTCTCTGTACACTAAAATCCAATCCTCGGGGCAGTGCGCCCCGGTTCATCTCTCGATCACACCTTATAGCCTCGGCCAAAGCCACGGGAATCCAGCGGTAATCAATCCGATCGGCCGCACCTGCGGCCACCTCAAAGGCTTGGAAAAAAAAGGGAAAAACCGAACGACCATTGTACACGTATGCGTACACACAGCAGCACGTATATATGCGCAAAAAGGTGCGCTTTTTCGCGGCGACGCGAGCATGTAGGTCAGCAAATTACTGGGACGCCTCGAGTACGAGACGCGCGCGCATGTGTGTGTGAGTGTACAGCGCGTGTCCGGCTAATGCGCCCGAGTATACTTTTAAAATATATATATCTGTGAGAGGAAAAAAGAGAGAGAGAAAAAAAAGGCTTTTGTGGAACAGCTTTGAGAGGAGGTGGGGGGATACTGTTGTTGCAGTGTGTTTGGGGTTGTTGAAGATTAAAGGATTTTTAATATAGATGTGTGTATTTTATTGATGTGTTTCTCGGTGGACGTAGTTAGAGGCGACGTGTATTATATTATCTATAGGGTATTTATATTAGTATTGAATTGTTTGACATAGCGAGCAGTCGGTATGATAGCCAATACCAATGATTATATTGTATATTGACTTAGCGGAGTGTGTTAGTTTAACGTTATACCAACATAATTCTAAAATGCTTATATATTTAAAGTATTTATTATTTCTATTGTTTTCTAAAATCTCGAGTTAAACTTTATTGAAAAGCAAGCGAAAAACGTATAGGTATATATAAAATGCGCGTGCACGTATACACAAGAACGAGCTATATAGAGCGTGATAATCAATGCACACGCGCTGTTTCAAGTCGAAAAACGCGCCCTCGAGAGTTTTCAGGGATTAACTTCCGGTTGGGGAAAAAAGCTGCCTCTGCGTGTGCACGAGCGCATATATATCGATTGGATCGTGAGGTTCGAATTTTTCCGAATTTCGCCTAGCAAGCTTTATACCGAATAATGCAAAAGCGCCGCTCTGCGTGGCACCTTCGTGCGCCTCTGTCAAATCAGATTTTGAAATATTTTAATATAAAGAGATTCGAAGAATGTACGCCAGTGTTTGACTTTTCGCGCTCGTGTCATTTGGGTTATGTATTTTCAAGCGAGTTTGTAGTATCGTGACGAAAATTTCGCGAGAATTTAAAAAAAAAGCATCAGCAAGAGCCACTCCAACCTGTATTTTTACACTATTTTACATTTTTCACTGTAATTGACAGGGGCGATGCTGAATAAATCTGTTATTCAAAGTAGCCCTGAAATTTTTCGTAGACACGCGGGCAAAAGCAGAGGGAGAGAGAAAGAGAAGAATACAAAACAAAAAATTTGCATGAGTTTGTGCAAAGGAGAAATGAAAAATCAATTGTTATTTAGTAATTTATTATAACGTTATTAAACAAAAGATAATACACGTGGGTTTATAATTTCAAAAAACGTAAGAGATCTTTTTTTTTACTTTATCGACAGTATACAAAGAAGATTTATTCCGCTGCACCGGAAATCGAACGAAATTACCGGGCTATTATTTAAATTTTAAATAAACACGCGCGGCTTCCGTTCGCGACAGCCCCGGCCATGAGTGGGATATGCAAAAAGCACTCTATTTATTCTAACGACAGAACCCAATCACGAGTGTGCTTGAACCGAGGAGAGAATGTTACTACTTCTTCGTAATAATTCGTAAATTTCTGGCTTTGTGGGGATTTTCAAATGATGTAGCCGAGGAGAGCAATAATGGGAACCCCAGGAATGTCAATTCAACGTAAATTATTTTTCATCATAATGGCCGTGGACAGAAATAATATAATGCTTTTAGTTCGCTGAGGCATAAATGAGGCATTTAATGCACCCCTTTGATCTTTTTTGATTAAAACGGAAATAATGAATTGCGCGACGCTGCGGATTTTCAATTAACTGTTGGCGGTATTTCAAGCCCTTCAAGAAAAAGATTTCACCCAAAAGAAAAATAATAATTACACCCTTACAAAACCTTTTCTCCCATTCTTTCTATTCGACGTACAAAATAAATCGATGAAAAAGAATTACAGAAAACTAAAGCATAACTAAATTTTTATTCGCTTACTTATCATTTGCCACAGGGAAACCTCACGACCAGCGATTCTCTCTCACCAACTAATTTTCCAGCCGAACTGCCGCCAACCACCGCGGAAGGGAGAGAAAAAAAAAGGAAGCAAAACGAAACTTTTCTCGCGCGCTCGGCTAATTATCGCGCAAACGTCGGATAATTAATTTCACCGAGCGACGCGTCCACGAGTTGGCAACACACAGTCGTACTATATACGAGAATGGAAATCCGTGGCACGAAAGTCAAGCGCGAGTAGGTATATGAGTTTGACGTATATTACGAAACTGTTGCGCGAAGTTTTTTTTTTTGCGAATTAGCTTATACCAATCTTTTTCTTTTCATATATCAAAAGTATAGGCTCTATATATTCTACTACGTTTAAATTCCATAACCTCACCTCATCCCCGTATCCTCGAAAAGTTCCGTGGCCACGAAATATGCTTCGATAATCGCGCGCTAACTATATAATACACTCTCTCACTCCCGAGGTACTATATACGCGTGTACTGCGCGAATTTGCATTCGCCGCAAAGTTAGCAAACTATTTCGAATTTAAATCCTGGAATCCGCGCGGGCGGCGCGCTCCTCCTACGCCGCGCAGTGCCGCTTAATTCTCCCGCCGATCGATATATTACACGTGTATATATAGGTATATAAGGTAATATATAAAGTTGTAATTAAAACGTCGATTGCAGCGATGTGTGGACGGCTGATTTCTTGGGCCCGAAAATATACACCACGCGATTGTTTTCCATTATACACCAGACAGTTTGCAGATTATATCGTCATGTAATAATGCATCGCTACGAAAAGAAAGAAATAGCATCCTAATGAAAATAGACGTTTCATTTCGTCCGTCGAAACAAATTGCAAATGTGTTTTTTCAATTTTATTGTACTCGATCCACACATATAGCGATAATAAGAGTACACGACTGTGGAGTCGTTAAAAATGAGCGTCACGCAGAGGCGCTCGTAAATGGAACGAAGGCGACGGCGACGACAATGGAGCAATCAGGCCTGCACGATGCCGAGTGTCCTGCAGCGGTCGTCGCTCTCCTTATTATACTTTTTTATACATCTTGGGACGGTGAACTTATACCTGAGTAACAATGAGTTCTAATGGAATATGATTTGGGAGTGAGAATCGTGACAAGGCAGCACTTGAGAGATTAAAATATTTTATAATGTTTATCGATGGTGAATAAACGTTAACAAGTGTGTAATTTAGCATTTTGATGTAATTTAATACGGCAATGTTTTAACGCAACTTCGCGCAGCATTTACAACCGTAATAAAATCACTTTTAACAGATCGAATATAATTAAACCGCGCTATATATGCGTACACGCGCCGGCGCACACAATTCGGACCTCTTATAACTTCAATTTTAATCGTACAGAACATTTCCCGTTTCGTATACAGCACGCGCGCGGTTGATAACGCAACAACGGTTTTACGTAATTATAGACGAAGATAACACGCTGATATACTACTACATGTGTACAGAGATAACGGAGCTGTACTAAATTATGAAATCAAACAAGAATGTACAATGCAGACGCTCGAAAACCTTAACCAAAACCGTTACTCAATCAACCACTCTCTGCACGCACACACACAGTCTAATGCACACTTTCAGCGCATGTCAGCAGCCTCAAAGTACACGTCCGATTGAATCCTTTATCTGGGCGCCTTTGTGCGTGCTCTACGCGACTGGGCGGGCAAACACCTGTTCGCCGTCAGAAAAGCCCTGTGTGATGGGGCGCGTGCCAGAAGAAAGCTCTGCAACCTCGCGCTATAAACAATCGGGGATGATGGAAAAGTGCGAATGTCGCCCGAGTCGTTGAAGCGAGTGTCAAATGCACAGGCCGGCATGCTGATTGCTTTTTTCTCAGGAGAGAAATGGTTTATTTGCGGGTTTTCAAAAGTATATGCGAATAAAGCTGTGTGATATGCGGCTTTTCATTTTGGCCAAGTTACATATCGAGAATCGGAAAAATTCTCTTCATAAAATTTATGAAAATTTTATTTAATTTAGTGATTTTTTGTGAAATTACTACTGTTGCTGTATATTGAATTTGCGATTCTTAGGACGAAGCAACAATCTATACCTGCACATTCAGCAACGAACGATTGTCAGGGGTACGATTAATCGCGCAGAGTAAATAATTTCCCGCGGGCAATCGAGAATTTTCGCGCGACCGCATTAGGCCCGCGTTTGCGAGGAACAAACGCGCGCGAGGCTTGCGGCCGTTTGCCTTTGAAATTCCGCGCGAGGTGCGAACGGAGATTTCGTTGGCAAGCGGATGGAGGGAGGAGGTTGATTCTGAAATTCGAACTTCCCGGACGAAAATGTTATATAATTAACGTCGAAAATGAATTTCGTAATTTCGAATAAGTAAATGTACATATGAGTAATAATTTTATGATAGCTCATTACTGAACTTAATCGAAAATTGCAAGTTACATGTTGAATGTTTTCGATCGGTAAATAAAAGTTATAATTGCAAATTAATTAATGTTCTGTTTGACGTATTTGGTATTGTTTTATTGTATAATAATAAAAAAGTAATCATGAAAATGACGGCAACGGCAAACGTTACATTTGCATAAGATTGGTATTGCTTTATATTGGTCATAAATTAAAAAACGTTTAAATGTTATTGCACGTTCGTTTATATTTATAAATAAATTATTGAAATAAATCGTTAAATAAAAATTATAATTAAAATCGTTATAAAAGTGTCAGGATGCTAAGCGACTTATGTTACGACAACGCAAAAGTAAATTCTATTGTAAAATTAATTAAAACAGGATCAAACAATTATAAACATTATTTACCAAAAAAATTACTAACAATGAAAAACTGAACAATCTACCGACCACCAAATGCTTCAAAATAAGTAAGTACAAAACCAAACTACTCGTTCGTGAAAATCCACAGCACTGATAAACTATAACTCAGGAAAAGTCCTGCAGGACTTCACGGCATGTCATTGTGACGAAGGAAATTTCTACGTCCTGGTGGTGTCAACGCGATGTTGGGGTAAAAAAAAATATGCTCCAGGTGAGGCTCGAACTCACAACCCCGGCATTGCTCACGAACACTGTCTTATAAGTACCGTGCGCTAACCAATTGCGCCACTGGGATCAAACGTTTGTTTAATTAGCTGGAAATATAAATTATCGAGATTGTTAAAGGTGTAGAGGTCAGTTTAAGTTTCTAAGATTTTACAGAACAATTTTTATATAGTTTGGAAGAGTTGTGTATGATGGTAGGTGCCATAGTGCGATCGTGGTTGATTTACTTTTCAAGAAATATTTTGAGAATTGTTTTTGTGAATGAGTAAGTGAATTAATATTGATATATCTGTTTCATTGAAAGTAGGCGGGGTTCTAGAGACGACGGCTATTTCTGTTTACGTAAGAATGACGTCACGCAACGGAATTTGTGAGATAAATGCGGAGCCAAGACATTATACATTTCCACTTTTGCATTAGATAATGCAAAAAGATTATACTTATTGCATAATTTCAGTGAAAAAATATAATGTAAAAATATTTTTTTACAACGTTATTTAATCTGATAACCAGAAGTAATAAGGTTTTACTGAATTTAATCCGCAAGCCTCTCTTTCATCTCTCATCCATTAATTAATTCCATTAAAATCGCATGTTGTTGATTATATTTCGTCAAAGCTATTATTAAATAATTTCTTAAAACTCCATTAATAATTATAAAATATACTCGTACTAGAAATAGGGTCTTGGAGGTTCCTGTGAATTTAAAATACAAGCAACAGGTACGTGACATTTTTAATTATAATATCTCCATTACAAATATATTACAAATTAGCCCGAATGTAAATATAAACATATGGTAATATGAAACTCCCATTAGCAAACATTTGTGTCTGGTATATACGTAGTACAACTGCTATACACACGAGACTGAGGCACTTACCGAATTTTAATAAAGTTACTAAAGCTACTCAAACAAATGCCCGACCGTATGCGAATTAAAATATCAATTTCCTAGAAATTGCAAGTCTGCAGATCGCGTGATTCTCTATACAGCAGAAATGAAATTGTTGAGGTGAGCGAGATATCGATGTTTTGCATGACTGAATAATAAAACTGAAAGGCTACCGCAGATTGAAAGGGCAATTCCCAAAATCGCTTTAGAGTTTAGTATCAAAGTTATCGGCGAGCGTGCGGCCGTGTCGAAACATTTTATTCCCTGTAACGCACGCCCCATTGATAGAGAGAGCCGCACACGTCCCCTTCGCCGTCAGTGAATCGAAAAAAAAAGTATTTCGAAATTGCTTAAATCGAGTTTTACCGCATCCATTTGCTTGATAGGCCATATTTAGAAGAAAAAAAGAAATTCAAAGTTATTGATTTCCGGAGTCTTTGGAAAATTGCTTTTAGTTCTTTATGAAAACTATTTTTTTTTTTTATTAAACCAATGTGATGTGCATTGATTTCTTAAAGTTCGTTCAAGTAGAAACTGTCGAACAGTTTAGGTCTCAAGGCCAACTTCGATGACTTATATTCTATACGTAAACGCTTCATGAATGTAGTCTTGCACAGATGCCTATATCGCAAACCTCGATCAGACTAACTTGCTATTAAACTACATCGAAGTTTCAACCCCAACTTACTATAAGCGTTTGACTTTTTGTTGTTATCCGCTTTAATGGCGTTGCAGTTGCATTAAAGATTTATTTGAGTTTTAAAAATCTCTGTAATGAGTAGCCGTAAAATATTGTTAATGATTTTGTGTAATTATTTAATTTTGTAACTCGATGGTATTTATTCAGTTTTTCTAAAATAACAATAACGTATCTGTTGGTTAAACCGTGATAAGATTATATTGGATTGCATCCGCTAGTTACGCACTTTGTACATTAATTAAATTCATTATAAAATTAATTACGGATTATGAATGCACGTGTCATCCTTTATCATGACGAGTACGCATACCAATGCTATTTCGATGTAATAAGAAATTTAAATAAATTATTGTTTAACAATAAGTTTTTTTTCATCCTCCCTGACATTCATTTTACTTGAATACAGTTTAAAATGAAATATATATACCTACATTATTGTACTTTATCGCACTTTGCTATGAATATCCTTTAACAAACGAAAACGTCGCAATCATCGCATTGATAACCAATTTCCGTCAACGTATATACGAGCGGTCAACTTGGTAAAATATCGATCCTCTTTTGTGGGAGCGAAAATAATTTTATCGCAAGTTCAATTATTCGTGGCTTTTTCAATATATTCCCGTGACTACTTTTATTGACAGGTCATTATTTATTCTTGATAAAAATGCGAAACGTTTTCAAGTTAAAAATTAAAATTTTTAATAATAAGAAAGTTATATATTAATTTAAAGATAGAAGCTTGAACAGAGTACTTATGCTATATATTCTAGCTACTTAGATACTTTAAAAATGCAAAAATCGATTCTCTCTGAAGTCTCCTGCATTTTCAGTTAATTCATACTAAAATTGTTTAATTCCCACACAAGGCGTCTTTGATGCATTTTGTGCTACTTCCATTGCCTCGTAAAGCTCTTTAAATGTACTTACAAAAGCTAAACACTTTAATAAACCTTCTTAGACAGCACAGCAATATTAAGACTTCAAAGAGTCCCGCACGCTGCATCGCATTGCAACGTCAAAGCGGCTCCGCGTCAACTTCGCTCCTTCAGCAACATTTAAACCATTGAGCGCCAAAACGCGGGAAAAACTCATAAAACCCACCCTACCGTAATCCCGAACAATAAACACTCAAACGAAACATCCCGCATTATTCTCTCTTTCTCTCCCCTCCTGTAGCCACAAAGAAGAAGCCCATCTCGCGATGAGTGCATTAAAAAAAGAGAAGAGTGCAACTTGCACACGTGCGTGGAATCACGTCCTCTTGCGCCGCAGAATTTTCTCAGCACAGGGGTAGGTAAATTCATTGGCGCTGTGCCTTTGCCACGCGCACGTTGCATCCTCTACTATACTCCTACCGAATAATGCAGCAATGAGGCTGTGGTTTACCTTGTCTCTGTGTATGTGTACGTGCGTGTGTACACGCCGCGCGCTTCTCGAAGTCTGAAAGAAAATACACGCGTTTACTTTGCGTGGATTGTTGCGTTTCTCGTGTACTGCATAATGAACTCGCGTGTTTTCTCGTTCTCTCTCTGCGCTTGGGGAGAAATTAGTTATTAAAATAAGCCGGGTGAATGTACGTGGATATTTTCCCGCGAAAAACAGTGTTCTATAGAAAATGTTTGCGTCCCGTTGAATTATTCTGCTGGAAATCGAAGCGGGAATATATTTTATATAGGGTATACAGTAGCACTGAACCTCTAAAGGTTTTGTTTATCAGTGTTCGGAAAAGTTTAACTGTTTATTGACCTTAATGTTACCAAGCAATATACCTTTATTGATACCTACAACTTTCGATAGTAAACAACAACAAAACGTACTCTTAAATTTTTCAATTAACGTAACAAATACGCCCGTTACAGCTTTAAACAATATAATCAACAACTTCGCAGTGCACAACATCCCCCAATCGTCTGCAACTGTTGAATTACCGGAAAAGCTCGCGAATATAGTGAAAATTGGGACTTTTCGCGGGGTAAAAAAAATATGCTCCAGGTGAGGCTCGAACTCACAACCCCGGCATTGCTCACGAACACTGTCTTATAAGTACCGTGCGCTAACCAATTGCGCCACTGGCCAGAAATGCGCGTCTTCAGCCGGCCATCGAAATTGTGTCACTCAGAAATGATTTTTCGACCTTTTGCAGGTACTTTGGCAGTTTTGCTTGATTATTGTGCAAAATTCGGCATGTTATTGGGTAGTAGCGTTTAAATTTTGGCGAATGAAATTTTATTGGTGGAAGTTGCAATTCGCTGGGATTCGCGGGGTTTCTGGTAGGGATAATACGATTGGACGAAGGATTTTGATGATTTTTGAAAAATTAAAGAGAAAATTTTGAGAAATTCCGGCGAGAAAGGTTCTAGGAAAGGTTCTTACCATGTGCTAGTAATGTGGAGACTGCGAAGGACCATGAGAGTACATGGCGTGGATGTGGAACTCGCGAGTGGACCTTGAAACATACTTATTTTAGGTTAATAATATATCATTAACTGTTGCAAAGTTAATTTTGCAGAAATGTAATGTGAAGCATTGTTTACAGGGCATCCGATGGAAATCCGCGTTTGGTACCGTACGTCGATAACGTAGATCATACGCGCACGAGTTACGTATAACGATCTATGACAATTGACACTGTGCCTACAGTATTTCGTAATTTTCATGTTTATTTACATTCTTGATATTTCTCTCCTTCCAATAACGCAACTGATCCACCGCTCCAAAAAAACTAACGATAGAACCTACAACGCTCCAACAACGTTTCGTCCAAGCGACTAAAGAAAAACGTCGCGAGCAACCATTATCATGCATAAACTCTTTTTGCATGGCCGCCGCGGCAACCGTCGATCAGGTTAGGTCGTGCCAACGTCAACAAAAGGGGCAGCAACATCAGTCGCGTCGACTGCTAGCCAGTTTTTCCGCTCCTCTCTCTTTCGCCGTCCGTCCGTGCACATCATTGCGCACATATATATATATAGAGCTGACACGAACACGTCCCATTCGCGCGTTTCAGCTGTTGTGTGTTATTGCAGTGTGCTGCAGTGTGTCTTCTATATTGCGCGAGAGCTGCACGACACGGGCTGCCCTCCCCAGGTGATGCGAGGTGAGTAAGTACATACATAGGCTTGTACGTAATGTTGGAGTAACCTTTCGCGATCTGTTTCGCGATACTTTGTTACGTTTCGCGTAGAATATAAAGTTTTGTTGTTTTTTTTTCGTTTGGAGCTTGAGGCGTAATAGTATACTATGATTACAGTATAACGCGAATTTTTCGTTTATTTACTAGTGTTCAAAGCTTTCAAAAACTAGATTTGACTTATTTGTAAAATGAATTATTAAGTAGGGATGTAAGTTTAGATGAAACATTTATTTTTCTTATTTGTTACATAAAAAAAGTACAATGTAAAATGGGATATTAAGCACTGTTTGCTGGTAAATTATAAAATTAAATAGTATTACTAATGAGTATAGTTAATGATATGCTCCTTTTTTGTTACTACAGCTCTAAATGTTTTTAACATATTTTTGATTATTAAATTAGATATGAGGAAGGATGAGCTGGTTCGACACGTCAGGGTTTGCCAGCTTGGCCAAAACAGCGCTAAAGGAAGCGCAGAAGACCATAGACAAAGCGCTGGATATCAAAGATGAGGAACAAAAGTCAGCTGGCCAGTCAGTGGGTGGTTCTTCTGACTTCTTTGACACATGGGGTGTGAAAGACGAGGAAGATAAGCAAGATAAAGAATCAACTAGTCAGAAGCAATTGAGCAGCAGTATTTGGGGTAGTTTTACAGGATCGTTTTTTGAGAATCCAAAAGACTCAAAGGAAGATATGACTGCTATAGCAGCCAAACGGGCAGAGTCCTTCAAGGGCTCTGCTGAAAATATAGATAGACTTCAATCTTCTCTTGTTTCTTCCAAATCTTTTCCTGAAAGTTTATCAGATAAAACAGGAAGTAAAGGTGTATCACCCAGTGCCATTCTTCAATCTCCAACAGATCCAGATTTTATATCGCTTACATCTAAATCAGAAAGTTCAGAAGAATTTATTAGTGAAGGTTAGTTATTGAAAATTGATATTATTATTGACTACTAAATATTATTTACAACAAACCTTAAAAACTTAACTTTTTTAACAGCATCCTCTAGTGAAAATATGTCGGGTAAACAAAGCAGCCTATCCAAATCTCAGGATCCATCCAGTAGAACAGACGATACTAGCACAAGTGCCAAGTCCTCCGAAGACACTAGGCCAAGTGTCATTGAGGCAAGTGAAACAAGTAAGAAGAGTAATGTTGTTTCTAGAAAGAAAGATCAGGCTACTAGTCAGTCTTTGAATCGGCTGTCTATACTCTCGGCAGAGAGTGACAAAAAGAGTTCAGAGAGTGTTGAAGTTTTGTCTGGCACTAACACTGACTGTACCAATAGTCCAGACTCAGATGTGAACTCGTTAAGTGCTTCTGTGGGCCAAAAAGTGAATTCGGAATCGGTGGAAGTACTACCAGACAGTTTAGTGACTTCACCAAGTTCAGTGGAAATCTTAAACGACTGGAAGAGCGACGAAAGTCCTTACATGTCGCCTATGGACGATAAACTCTTTGAATCATCAATTACACCTACTCCAGGTGATGTGATGGATAGTTCGATAACTACCCTCTCTATGGATGGAGGTAATCAAAAACAAAATACCTTAAAAAATTTATCAATATCATTAATTTATTCTCACTCATAACAAAAATCATTAACCACTTAAATCTCTTTCCGCAGAGGATATTAAGAGCTCGACGAGCACGCTGCAAGACTCGCAGCAGCCGACGACGCTGCTCACGCACTCTGGGAATCTGTCCAGCTCGCGCGGCAGCCGCGAAATGCTAAGCGCCTCGACGTCGAGTCTGGCGGCGCAGTCGCCCGAGAGCGTAGAAGTGATCACCGACGTAGACGACGTGGACGAAGTCAGTCTCGCCGACGATTCGTACACTTCCGCCTCGGAGAGTACGACTCTTCTCACCATCATGGAAACGCTGCAGCTGCAGCAACAGCAGCAAGATGCAGCTGGAAAGCAGATGCACGATTCCTGTCCCGACAGTCGACAGATTATGTCCACGAGCGCCGAGTACCCCCTAAATCTGAGCCTGGATTCGCTCAAGGAGAAGCAAACTTTGGTAAGTCCAATCAATTCATTTTTGTTATATTAAAATAACATTTTTCACGATAACTTGAAAAATTCACAGGCAAGTCTCCACTTACCCATCGAGGCAATCACCAAGCAACCTATTCGCAAGCAAAGCAGCGAGCTGTCAAAAAGTCTGGAGAGCCCGTACGAGTCGCGATTGAAGCCCGCGACGATCGAGCCACCGAGACAGTCGGACAGTAGCGGTGGCAGCGACCAATATCTTATGCTCACGGACTCGAGCTGCGAGGAGACGCTCGTCGAGAG